>CP139509.1:216919092-217222014 GCA_021014915.2 Artemisia tridentata subsp. tridentata
TAGGTGTAGGGCAAGAAGAGCACTATGCTCATGAGCTTCCTTGAGTTCCTCGATGAACTTCAAGTGTTCGGATGAAGGTGATGATGGTAAAGTGTTGTTGTTATGAGGGATGGATGTTTGCACATGCAACATAGGGGTAGCATGTGAGTTGGTAGGAGGTGGTGGTGACACTCTTGGTGGTGGAGATGTTTGTGAACTTGGGTAATCATGAGTCGATGAAGATGGTGATGTGGATGAAGTGTGGATGAGATTAGGATTGAGGTTTTGGGATTGATCATAGGGAGATGAAGGGTTAGGAATGGATGATTGGTTATGTGTTTGAACAACATCATTAGTTGGGTTATGGCAAGTTTCAAGCTTCCTTCTCCAAATTGGTCTCACCGAGATTTTGGCAACTCTTGAGGGTTTTGATTTTGGGTAGTTGGAGGATGACATGTTTGAGTGGATGATGTGAATGGGCATTTATGATGAGGAGGTGCATTTATAGTGAAGGAATGATGTGGTTTAGGAAGGTAAATTTTGGTGGGTGGTTTATGACAAAATGTGTTTGTGAATTTTGGGAAGTATGGAATAAAATGGGTTGAAAATTGAAAAAGGAAACAGTAAGCCGGATCTCCAGATGGTCGGTCCCCTTAAATAGGGGCCGGTCCCCTTAATAATTAAGGGGGCCGCCTAGGTATTTAACGGGGCCGCCCATCTGCTGACTTCCAGATTTCTGAAAATAGGTTTTTTGCAGAAATTTGTAGAAAAGGTTGTGTTTTTGAGTTTAGTTTCAAGCAAGTTCAACTTCTTTTTGAGGCAATTTAAAATTTAATAACTCATGTATGCTAAGCACATTAAATTAAGCCATTTTAATTATCATGCAACCTACTCATTTACCAAGAAGCATATATGTATATATGAACAAGAAAACAACATATAATTACCAAGTAATTCATACTACCATTATTATGACAATTAATTAGATAGTTGATTAATCCTAATAAGTGTCTATGAGACGGGAAATTTGTGATAGCATGGATTTCTAGACTTGGATCAAGCATGATTTGAGTAAGTGTTTTTGGGCATTATTCAGCAATGTTTGAAAATAGGTTTTATTTTAGTGTGAAAATCATTTCAACAAGGTAGATTTGAATTTGTTTTAAAGTGTTTTTATAAGGAAATAAAAAGAAGTTGTTACACTTATTGGCTTTGATAAAAGCATGTTTAATAGAGAAGTGACAAAATCTTTTGAAAAATCATTTTCCAAGGTGTGAAGATTTGTATTTTTAAAAGGAATTGTTGTTAAAAAAAATCTCATGCTTGATTGAAGATTTAAAACAGAAAGTTTGGGGTGCAAAAGGTGAGTAAAAATCCAGGGGAAGGCTGGTATTTATAGGAGAAAAATCTGGACAGCTGGAGCCTACTGGAGCGTGGCCGGCCCCCTTAAATAGGGGGGCGGTCCCCTTAATTTTAAGGGGGCCGCCTAGTAAAATTAAGGGGGCCGCCCTTGCTGAACGTTAGCCAGTTTTGTCCTTTTGTGGGGAAGGTTTTTCTGGAACATTTTAACTGATTTTGGTTAAAAATTTGAATTCATATTTTTATAAAAGATTAAACATTTTTATTTAATACCAAAAATGTTTTTCAAAAATATATAAAATGTTTTTGATGTTTTATAAAAAATCTAGTTATAAAGAAGATGTTCCTTTGATCATATAATGCATTAAGCATTAGTTCATTCATACCTTAAGTGATTTGAGTTGTAGAAATAGATATTAACAACTAAATACTTGTTTACGTCATAATTTTCCGATTAATGATTTTACATTTTGTGATTATCAAAACGTAGAGATATCAAAAAATATTAATAACGTGTTTAGGCATTATTTATATCAACAAAAGCTATGGTTTCTAAAGGAAGAATTTGAAGATGAAGAACGATTAAGGGGTAAACATGAGGGTATTAGTTATGAGCCTCACATGATGAAAGTAAAGACCTATTTCCTGAAAAGATATGAAGTTTATGATGATCAGTGCCATGTTCGAATGAAGCGCTTTAATATTGAAGATGCGCCAATAAATGGAAAAAAAATATTTGGTTGTTTAAAGACGGGATTATGAAAGAGATGGAGATGGAAGATCTCGTGCATACAAAATAGGAGCTGAAGATGAGTCTAACTTAAAGACTCTGGAATAAAGAAAAGTGCTCACTGGGAGACTACCCGAATTTATCTTTACTCTTTTTTTTTTCTATTATCGAGTCTGTCAGACATGCACATCGATGCGGCGCATCCCTTTCCATGGATGCGGTGTATCGACTGCACATGTCATATCTATCCTTTATTTTTCTGCATTTTAATGCGGCGCATCTATGTTTAAGGATGCGTCGCATCAAGTTTTCTGACTCGTATTTATTCCAGGCTCGATACGGCGTATCCTTTGCCGTAGATACGGCGTATCGACTGACCTGACGAAATTTCCAGATTTTTATTTTTTAATTTTTAGGTTTATTTTCTACTAACCATCGATTAACAAAGATTGCACTAGCTGTGATTTTCAAATTAACACAGGTTTCTTGCGAAGAAGTGGTGGTATACATACGTTCCAAATTTTCTGTGTGTCGCGAACCACTCATGGAGGCTTGAACGATTACACTCAGAAAATAAAAAGTTCCTCACAAACGCTTAATGTAGGATCATACCGAGCAAATCTCAAGGGTGTTTTTCGTTCTAATTCTTTCTATTTCCTATTTTTAATTTCAAGTTTAAACAACGAGGACGTTGTTTATCTTAAGTGTGGGGGGGGGGGATGGAGAATTAGAACGTCACTTGTCCTTATTTTTCAAAAATTTGCTTAATATGCTTAAATTTAAAATTTTTCTAGCACGTTTTTGTTAAATCTAAGTTGCATGACCGCACACATAACCCTTATTTTCAAATTGTGAGAATTAAGCCTTATCCGTTTCCCAATATTTTACCCAAATTCCACAAATATATGAGTGTGCCGGTGACTTGTAGTAAACTTTAGAACTTGGCTTGTATACTATTTGAGACCACCATAATGAGTATTATTGATATAATTGGAGTGACTTGTCTAACTTGGTAAATTTCTAGGATTACACCCAAATAGCCTATATATGTTGTGTTATATTAACTAACTACACTGGTTATTTAATCCCCAGGATAAACCCTTTGTTACTCTCATTATTAGAGTAACATACCCCAAAAAAACCCTTAGAGCCATTCTTTTCGTTTCTTACACCAATTTAAATTATTTCGTTACACCCTTACACTTTAGCCTACCCTGTAGATTTAAGTCCGTGGTTAGTCGCTTTTGGTAAAGTGTGTATTCCCTGCGTTTCCTATGTTCGTGTGCGTAATTATTATATTTGGTTAGGTCGGGAATTGCACAATGCAATGGAGTGAAAGTAGATGTTGTATTTTTTATTTTTGTGTGTTTACTACTTTCACTATTACCTTTATGT
This sequence comes from Artemisia tridentata subsp. tridentata, assembly GCA_021014915.2. Classification (NCBI taxonomy): domain Eukaryota; kingdom Viridiplantae; phylum Streptophyta; class Magnoliopsida; order Asterales; family Asteraceae; genus Artemisia; species Artemisia tridentata. Next base: position 216,922,556 of record CP139509.1, read on the forward strand.
CTGAAGTTATGAAAAGTATGGAGAAAAATTATCCAGATTGATTGTGATAGTGATGTTGTGAAATTTTACACCATTTTATTTGATGTTTAAAAAAAAATCAGAAAAATAGAAAAGAAAAAGAAAGAAGAAGTTGGTAAGTTCTATAAACCAACAATGTAAAGTTATGTACTAGTAGAGATAATGCTACTGCTTGTTGTATTATATTTATGGATTGCAAGGGAGTTGGCCGTTATGGGAATGCCAACTAAGGTTTATTCACAAAATGAGATATTGTTGAGTTTAATTCATGTCTACCTACTAAAGCATGAGTTTCCATGTTAAAGCGTAAGTTAGTCTATGATTTGTGTCTTAATCATGGGATGGTTGGGAAGTGATTAACCACACTTGTTTGGACTTAATCTATTTGTTTTGTTTATTTTATTTAACACCAATTATTTCCCAATTGTTATCCTTACCCTTTTACCAAGTTGCTATATTCGTTGTTAGCTTTCGAGCATCCGAATATGGTAACGGCTAAGTGAGAATGTCAAAAGCATGAATAAGGTAGTGACCATCCAAGTTTTAGACTAATCGAATAACGCGCTAGCAATCTAGAGTATATCTTGGTGACCATCCTTTATTAAAATAACGCGCCAGCGAACCGAGATACACACTAGTGACCATCCGTTGTTTGAGGAATCGAGGACTCGCGCCAGCGAGCTACTAAGTTTGTGCAGGAGATGTTTAAACAAAGCTAGGTTTAACCCTTAAGCCTTATCATAACCCAATTTACCGCTTTAGACTTGTCACTCCTTAGCTTTAGTGGTGGAGATATGTATCCTTGCCAAGCTTATGATAGAATATTCGTCACGACCGAGCAATTGAGCGAATTACTTAAATGTTACCACATAGATTAGTTGAGTGATTTGAGTGATTTCATTTTCCTACTTCGTGAGGTGTTTTGTTGTGCAATTATTATTAAAACGAATGAGTGCTTAAAACTATAAAAATAAATCCAAAGTTGTATTTAGGATACATTTTCATAAGTTTAAATCTAAGTTTTACTTGAGCACAAGTAAATTTCAAGTGGGGGGATATTTGATGATATCAAATAAGTACATTTTATTGGCATCATTTATCCTATGTTATTCGCTTGTTTTATGTTATTTTATACGAGTAGTGGAGATTTGTGTAACTGCCAAGCCTATGAAAGAATACATGCTACGACCGTGCAATGAGTGACCACCCCGAAATTGAAACTTAGAATAAAGAGAGTATGAGTGTTTTGTTCCCATTTTGTGAGGTGTTTGGCTTTGGTTTTTAAACTCAAATTTTCCAAGTCTTTTGGGAGATATCTTTTAAGAATGATTCTAATAAGGTCTACTTGAGGGAAAGTAGAGTTCAAGTGTGGGGATATTTGATAACATCAAATAGTCCTGATATTTTAGTGTCAATTTTCCCCTAATATGCTCATCATTTGTGTCATTTTATTAGAATATATACTGTTATTCGTTTATATTTCATTTTTAGGTTAATAATAAGCATTGGAACGAAAAGACGCGGATTTGGAAGGTTATTAATGAAAATACACAAGAGTATGCTGACCGGACACGAGTTACGGCGTAAATCCACTATCTACTTACGCCGTAACAAGGATTTATACTAGAAGACCCAAGTCAACGCTGACCAAGGTTACGGCGTAACTCCTACATAAGTCACGCTGTATATATATCTCCATGACTTAGAAGATTTTTGTGGTCCAAGAAGTTACGACATAACCACTTGTAAGGTTACGGCGTAAACCCGTGTACGAGGGTTCTACGTTCATAACCTACTTAAGGGTTACGCCGTATATATGTCTCCATGAGTTAGAAGAATTTCGTAACCCAAAGAAGTTACGGCGTAACCTTCCACATGGTTACGGTGTAAAACCATGTATGATGGTTCTACTATCATAACCTATCTCTAGGTTACACCATAGAGTCATCACTAAGGATAAGATCGTCCATGATTCAAAGTTTACGGCATAACTAACCCTATTAGTTACGCCGTAACATAGTCGAGGCTAAAAATACCAGCCCTAATTCCGCATTTTTACATATCTTTTCACCACACAAAACCAGAGGGTGAATTATGGCTTGAAGAAGGACGTTATTCAACAGCATACAAGCCATTTCCAAGGGAGAATTCACGCACATAATTCATAAGTTTTAGTATTTCATATTACAATTGTGTATTTAATTCCATGTCTTCATTTATAATGTTAAATATTGAATTTGCTACATGTTTTAATATGATCGGCTAAACACCTTTGGTGTTAGCCTAATTATGAAATTGTTATTGCTATGAGTTAGTTTTCTCGTTTTCATTTCGCTTTATATGTATGCTTTCTTTATTTATTCGTGACACCTTTGTTTCGGTAGTATGGATTCTTGGTAATATCTAGGACACGGAAGAATTGACCATAGGACCCTAGTGAAGTAGATTGTGAAATAGTGGTAAGAATTGATCATAGGATGCCCACTACCTTGTGTGAGACTGGACCAAAGAATCACTTACCAAGCGAAAGTACTTAAGAAGTTAAGGAGGGAGTCTAAGTTCCGACAGGCCGGGCTCCCCGTAGAATAAGTCTTAGATTGTAGCGGTGCGTAATGACTCTTCCATAGGGTAAACACATGACCTCTCGTAATCATTAGGTTACGGAATAGGACGCTATGGAAGATAGGCTAGGCGAATTGCTCAACTGTGTCTAGTGACTTAAATCCCCATATGAAGCGATAGAAAACCTTAATTAGAAAACGTAATCATGGTATAACAAGATTAGTAATTAGGCTAGCACGTTTCTCCCTACTGATATCTCGTACACATTTATTTGCTTTTATTTCATTTCATTTCTTTAGTTTAATCAATCAAATTATAAAACCCCCTTTAAAAACTGTGACAATTAGAACTTAGATTAGTTCCGCACGCATAGCTCTTGGAACGGCCTCGGCTTTACTGAAAACTACACTACACACGACCGGGTACACTGCCCGTTAGTGCATTAGGAAGACCTTAGGTAGATGAGTACTTATAAATATTAAAACCTGGTCAGAAATCCTGCATCATTATTTACGGAGAAATTGGGAAGAATATCAAATTATTACACCCACATACGTTAATTCTCAGTACTCCACGTATATTAATCCTCTTAAAGCGGGTCGTTAGTATTATTGGTGTAGGTCTCAACAAATGTATCATCACACACATAAATTATCTAAGAAGAGTTTAGAGAGAGAAAGTAGTGAGATAGGATGTAGGTAAAATGAGAGAGAGAGGCTTGATGAGGTATAATTTCATACGTTTTTAAAGGATTATTTAGCCTCTAAATTTGTACATATTTGATCATATATTGCCCTAATTTGCTTCTATTTGAGCTTTAGGTACTTGGGAGGAAAATGATGTGTTGATGCAAATAATGTTCTAAAAACGTTATTTATATCTTTCTATAATTCCATGTTTTGACGATAAAAAATGTGAAAACACTTTACGTCAAAATTAACGTAAACAACTTTTTAGTCGAAATATCCCGTTTTTACGTAAATCACTCTAGGTAAGAACAAACAAATTTACAACTTAACAAATGATCAAAGAAGTGAATTTGTGTTTTAAACTTCACATTTTTAATATGACAAAACATTTTTTTTTCAAAAATTCACTTTACAAACTATTTTTGAATTATAAAGAAATGTTTTATTGGAAAAATAAGTTTAAAAGTTATAACAGCTATTTTCCCCCTAAATCAGCTTCAAACTTCCCCAAATAAACTTTCACCACTAAAAACAAAAAAATGGAGCGTCTTTGTCTAGCATGTTACCACGGTACCACTAAATTTAGTGGTACCGTCCCACTATAACGGGCAAATTTTTTCTGCCTATAAATACCAGTCCAATTTACAGTTTTTGGGTATCCTTTTTCACACACAACTTTATGAGTTTAAAACTCTTTTCACATTTACTCTCCTTTGATCATTTAGTTAGTTTTCTTTTGTTTAAAGAGTGATCCTATCATCCAACCAAGTGATCACCTTCATTCCTCTACTAGTGCAAGAGAAGAACACAAAGTATCAAGAAGATACAAGGTGTTGTAGTCATAGTTTAGTGCACGTGTAACACTTGTTACATACTTGTTGTATCCTAGGATACATCAAGTTGAATTTTCTTTTGTGTAGTTTGTGAGTGTGGATCCTTGTGATACCGTTGAAATCTTGGAGATCTCTTGTAGCTTGTGTGCTTGTGTATTGATCAAGTGGATCAAGGGAAGATCGGATAGATCGTGTGAAGTGTGTTGATTGAGTGATTTTGTAAGGATCGTGTGGATCGTGGTAGATTGGTACTAGCTAAGATTAGTACTCGACATTTAGCTCAGTGTCGGAAATTGTGATAAGCGACGTTGTACGGTTTTCTTCGCCTGAAGGGAGCTTTGTTGACATAGTGCTTAGAACTCTCGAGTTGGGTACTCGGAGAGTGGAGTAGGGCGAAGAAGAGCTTCGTGACCGAACCACTATAAATCTCGTTGTCTCGGTTTGATATTTCCATCTCATTTCTTTATACTTATTGTTTATATTAGATAGTATAGCTTAGTGTTCATATTGGTGTTGATTGATTTCACAAAAGAATTGAATCAAAGTTTTTCACAAACAAACTTTTATAACTAATGAAAAACCGGTAAAACTATTCAACCCCCCCTCTAGTTTTCCACAATTGGTACCAGAGCTACGTCAGGCAAGATTTTAAAATAAATTGTATTTTAAAATATTAATCGATCAATGGATTTCGACAAATATCAAGAAGGGCAATGTATGCAAAGACCACCACTTTTTGAAACCGATTGTTTTATATATTGGAAAACAAGATTCGAAACGTATGTGAAATCAAAAGACATTGATCTTTGGCATATTATTACCGAGGGTGACTTTCAACCGATTGAAAAGAATCCGGAAACAAAAAGGGATGAAATAGTTCGTTATAATAAACAAAGTGATAACCTTAAAAGAATACTAGCCAAAAATGATGTGGCTAAAATGATGATTTATAATGCTTTGCCGAAAAAGGAATTTGAAAGAATTTTTATGTGTAACACAGCAAAAGAAATTTGGAAAACTTTTTTAGTCACTCATCAAGGTAATAATCAAGTCAAAGAGAACAAGATTGATCTTCTTGTGCAACAATATGAACAATTTTCCATTCCAGAAGATGAATCTATTGATAATGCCTTTGCTAGATTTAATACTATTATTACTAGTCTTAAAGCTCTTGATGAAGGTTATTCTAGCAAGAACTATGTTAGGAAGTTTCTTAGGGCTCTACATAGCAAATGGAGAGCAAAGGTCACCGCCATTGAAGAGTCAAAGAACTTGGCAATTTTATCACTTGATGAACTAATAGGAAACTTGAAAGTTCATGAAATGATAATCAAAAAAGACTCCGACATAGTCAAAGGCAAAAGTGAGAAAGTTAGATCTCTAGCATTGAAATCTAAGAAGGAGTCTAGTGATGAGGAAAGTTCGGATTCCGATAGTGAAGACGAAGAGTATGCATTAGCGGTTAGAGATTTTAAGAAGTTCTTTAGGAGAAGAGGTAGATTTGTTAGACAACCTCGTGATGAAAAGAAGTCATTCCAAAAGTACCGAGATGAGAAGAAAGGAAAGAGTGATAGGAAATGCTTTAGATGCGGAGATCCTTATCATCTCAACGGAGAAGGTCCTAAACCACCGAGAACTAACAACCAAAGAGCTTTTGTAGGAGGCTTTTGGATTGATAGCGGTGAAGAAGAAGAGAAGAAGCCCAACGATGAAACATGTCTTATGGCTCAAGCTTCTAATGAGGTACATTCTGACTCTTCTTAATATAGTGATGATAATTCTTCAATAGATGACAACATACTATATGATGAATATAATAAATTATGTGAAGTAAGTTCTAAAATCATAACTAGAAACAAAACACTAAAAGTAACATTGCATGAACTCGAAGTGCAAATTTTAGAACTAAAAGACCAAGTAAAAAGACTTGAGAAAAATAAAGAAATAGATATTGGATGTAGGTCATGCATACGTCTTCGAGTAGAAAATGAAAAACTCAAAGAAAATGCCGTTAAAATCATTAAGTTTGAAAAAAAAACAAAGCAACTTATTGACATGCATGAAAACGTTAGGTATAGTGAACATGCCGGAGCAGGCTTAGGATTTGACCCAAATAAAGCTTCTAAAAGTGAAACTAAACAAGTAAAATTTGTAAAATCTAAAGAATCTGAAATAGCAGAGCACGGCACCATTAATGATGGGAACGGCACCACTAAATTTAGTGGTACCGTGGTACCGCCAGCTGTTAAAGTCAGAACAGGGTCGATTTTAAAAAATAACTTAAGTCCTAAACCGAGTCACATAGTATGTAATAATGTTAGAGTATCTAGCACTGGTAAAAAGGAGGTCAAAAGATTTTACAAACCTTTGTCAACCCCCGGATTTGGATTTGTAAAACCCGATACTAGATCAAAGACTCCACCTAGAAAAACAAATGTTCCTAAACCTCGGTCAAGAACTCCTCTACCGAGAGGTAACTTTAGAAGACAAAGTTACCCAAGCAACTATCTGGTAACTTGGAATAACCGTCAACAACAAAGTTACTTACCATGAGAAATTTGTCCTCCATTCCAACATCCAAACCTAATGCAAGAAATGCATGGGATGTTTAAAACTAACAACTTTGGACCCGTGAGATATTAGGGACCATATGTCCGAGTTTCTGTCTTGCTAGATAGATATGATTGAGAATCGACTTGGAGTCCGACGAATGGATTATGATTAGTGAGTGCACTAATATCATGATGGATAATCAAAGTCTAGTCACATCTTACTTAGCATACAACGAAGGTATAGTCACGTTTACTAGATAAAAGGCAACATCTCAGGCTAAGGTACGTTTTCTCAAAACTTCCTTACTATTAGATATATTAAGCATGTAGAATTCTTAGAATCTAACTTAGTGAGCACTAACATAATGGACGTGAAAAGTGCATCCGTAAATGGTTTTATCAACAAGGAGGTATATGTAGTACAACCTCCGAGATTTGTTGATCTATAAAAACCATATCATGTTTATAAACTCAAGAAAGCACTCTATGTAGGACCGTAAATGTATAAGATTTATGTGATTCGGGAGGTCTTGGTTGGTTGAAGAAGATGAATATCTTCATCTTTTCTAGTGAGAGAAAGTAGAGAGTGGGTGGAGAAAAACTTTTAGTATATTAGATTAAGAATGAATGAATGATACAAAGAATTCCCATACCCCTCATGGAGAGTCATGAGAGGTATTTATAGCCCTATTACATCACATGTTTGCCATTTAAACAATAGTAGTCCCTGCGGGTACTACTTGCTATGAATCTAGTCCAATTCACTTTAAGTGACGATATCTTTATAAAAATCATTGCTAACAATCTCCCTCCAAGATATCGTCACACGTGAATGGTTACAATGAGACCTATACACAAAGTGAATTACAATAATAATAAACTTTTGTTGAAGCGCAGAGTCTTTGTAGTCTAGATCCTGAGGCAGACTTGAAGTTCTCTCATCCGACGATCTCGACGTATGATCTTAGGCACTGACGGCACTAATTCTTGTAGCTCTGAACTTCAACTGTAATGTTCTAGTTAGGTTATTACTCCCTCCTAACTAGTGAGCCTTTTTTCTTTTCTCTGCTCCCTCCTGAATCGACAACTGTCTTTAGTCTTCAAACACGCAGCGGAGACTGTAGATACTAAAGTGATGCACAATGGTTGTCGTTCGGGAAGCATCATAACAACATATCTCATAAAGTATTTGCATCCAAGTTGGTAATAAGCCTCTATGTCACCTCAACCAAATTACTGAAGACGAGACATTACTTTTTTCTTCGTGTACTTCTCCCTCCTGATGGTTGCGAGTCATCGGAATCATCATACTTTAATGTACATGCCGTAGATTACCTTTTACTTGATGCAATATTAAAGCCATAACAGCCCGTCGAAACATAGTTTCATGAGAATATGTCGAAAAAATACTCTCAATACTTCTCTCAAACCAACCTTTAGACGAACCTCCTTTAAATTCACCGGCTTCTAGTAAATGAACACATATAGAGACAACCCGATATGACCAACTTGAAAAAGAAGTAGACACCTTAACTTTTTTGACTTAATGCTTGTACTAATGCGTCTTGTGAACAATCCACATCTTTGTGTGACACTGAGTACTACAACGTAACTCCTTAAAGTGATAGCTATACTGTAAGCACTACAACGTGACTCCTTACATTAGTTATAACTAGATTGTGCATTCTTAGTCACAATGAATAAAATTGCCCAGACAAGTTATCTTGAGAGTAACTCCATATCTCAAAGATAAATATGTACCCGTGAAATGTCACTTCAAAATCAAATCAATGATACCGTATAAAAACCCCGTAGTCATTTTTGTTAAACATAATAATTTTAGCCGTGAACTATGTATCCCCGTGAAATTAAAGTACAAAATACCACTCTTCGTCAAACATTATCAAAATTTGATCACTTTCTCATCACATAGTCCAACCGTAACCATTTAACCACAAGATATAACAAAGAAACCAAGATAATCACATTTAAATCCCATGATGACAAACTTTCAGACTCCCTCTTTTTTATGCACTATAGTCGGCCCAAATAACTTCAACACAGCCCAGCTACATCATTTTATCATACAGATATCAAGTAAGTCCATTGGGGGTCCAAAATTTTGACTAGGTTCAATAACAGCTAACAACACCTCAACCCTAAATATTAGGATATAAATACCCGCTAACCATAAACCATCACATTTTAATAACCCTAAAACAACTTCTCTTTTGACGTAGCCACCAAACGTCTCCCTCTTTCTTATCCCATAGAAAACTGATCATTACAAGCACATCTCATCTCAGATCGTATCATCAACTTATCATCAATCGATATCTCATAATAACCAATCATCACAAATACAACTTGTACCGTATCATTGGTCACGGGTAAGGTGATTTTTGGTTTAGTTTTATTTTTTATTTTTATTTTTTTTTGTTTAATATGAGCGAATTAAAGACTGAATATAACATGTTTGTTATTATTCTTTCTTTACCTTTCGGATATTGAATGAAGCTTTGCTTCATAAGATCGATGATGGCGAAGTTCTATTCGTATGTATAAAGATCTGCAAAGATCTTTCGACTTTAGTTCTTCTACACAAAAAGGGAACAAGCTGAGATCTTTGATATACTTTTTAGCTTCGATTATAGATCTATGATCACATAAGTTCAACAATAAAAAATCTTTAAAAGATTACGAAGTTGGACTTTTCTGAGATATTGATTTATTGTGTCTAGTCGAAGCTTGAGTAATGATAGTTGGAAGGAGTTGGATTATGATAGATGCGGGTTTAGGATTAGATGTTGTTGGCTCGGCTTTCTTTTACTGCTATATCCTTTTGTTAAAGTTTATTGGCTAGGACTGATGATGTTTAAATGCTGAAGTCAACGAGTTGGTATTTGATTTGTGTTCGATAATCTTCTGCTTCATCTCAATTCTTTTTCCTTTTTATGCAATTTCGATAAGGTTGGCTTTTTGACCTGATTTCGATAGGTTTGACCGTTTGACCTGTCGAATTGCGATAAAAATCCAATTTCGATAGGTTTGACCGTTTGACCTGTCGAATTGCAATAGAAATCCAATTTCGATAGGTTTGACCGTTTGACCTGAGGAATTGCGATAAAATCCAATTTTGATAGTTTATCGAATTTCTTAACAAGAAATCGAATTTCGATAGAAGAGGGTTTATTGGAATTGCTTTACAAGCAATTTCGATAAAAAAGGGTTTTGACTTTTTGACCAAAAATCCGACGATTTTTCTTACCAAAAGTTCCGACCATCTTTTCTGTCCGCCTTTTTGCGACCCATATTTGACCAGAATAATCGACCACTATTCACGGTAAAAGGACAAAACAATCTCAAAGAAAACTTGAATATAGAACTATTACCAGAACTATACCAGTATAGACATGGATTAGAGACTTTTTGACCATATTTTAGATACAATAAACTTGTAATAGAACTGTTTATCGAATGATACGGAAAAAAATTCCGATGACCCCAAAAAAAAATTCTGATTACAAAAAAATGATAAAAAACAGCCTAAAAACATGATTCGAACCAACATAAATCAGTGTGTTGTAACACAACCTGACTCATTGTACCAATTTTAGGATCAAATATGTGTATGATTTATGTGATTCGGGAGGCCTTGGTTGGTTGTAGAAGATGAATATCTTCATCTTTTCTAGTGAGAGAAAGTAGAGAGAGGTGGAGAAAAACTCTTAGTATATTAGATTAAGAATGAATGAATGATACAAAGAATTCCTACACCCCTCATGGAGAGTCATGAGGGGTATTTATAGCCCTATTACATCACATGTTTGCCATTTAAACAATAGTAGTCCCTGCGGGTACTACTTGCTATGAATCTAGTCCAATTCACTTTAAGTGACGATATCTTTATAAAAAGCATTGCTAACACTCTATGATATTAAACAAGCCTCCAAAGCTTGGTACGACATATTAAAGGCTTTCCTACTTAAACATTAATATACCATTTGAATGGTTGATAACACACTTTTCATGAAGAAACGAAATTCACATCCCATCATTGCTCAAATATTTGTCGAGGACAATTATATTAGGCTCAACTTGTCCAAAAATGTACGATGATCGTTCAAAGATCATGCGTGACAAGTTTGAGATGAGCATGATGAGCGAAATAAGTTTCTTCCCTAGTCCTCATATAATACTATTTGAAGATAGTATCTTCTTAAATCTAATTATACTAATATATATATATATATATATATATATATATATATATATATATATATATATATATATACAAGAAATTTAACTTAGAACAATCTTAACCGATGAAAACGCCTATGTCCGCGGAGACGAAGCTCACAAGAGACGATGAAGGTGAGTACGCGGATAGTACTAATTTTAGGAGCATGACTGGTAGTTCATTCTACCTTACGGCGAGTAGGCCAGATATCATGTTTAGTGTCTGCCTTTGTGCTCGCTTCTAAGAGGATCCCAAAACCTCTTACCTTGTATCAGTTAAGTGTATCTTCCGAAAAATTAAAGGCACTATACACTTGGGATTATACTATCTCAAGGGGACCGGTGTAGAAACCATTATCTATGCCGACTCTGATCATGTGGGAGATTATGTGGATCGAAAAAGTACGAGTAGCGTTTGTACCTTCATGTGTTGTTGTCAAACTTCTTGGTTCCCCAAGAAACAAACGACTTTTGCTATCTCCACGACCGAAGCCGAATACTTAAGCACCGAAAAGGCATGACAACAAGCACTATGGATGAAACAAGCTCTAATCAACTACGACATCCATCTCAACAACATTCCTATAAAGTGAAACAACCAAGGTGCAATTGACTTGACCAAGAACCCCGTGCAATGCTCGTGTACAAAGCACATCGAAGTACATCATCTCCTCCGTCGCGATAATGCCCAAAGAGGAAACATTTCTATCGAAAAGGTTCCCTCAAAGGACAACATCGTCGACATACTAACCAAAGCACTCAAACTAGAATCCTTCAACTATCTACGTCTAAGTCTAGGAATGATCCCATGAATTTCTTAATTTACATGTGCTCGAGAACAACTTCCGAATCTCGTCTTATGACTATTTAAATATTTCACTGGAAATATTAAGTCATCCGTCTTATCCTTCTAATGACTGGTTTCGTATTTCCTTAGAAATACTGAAGTAATCCTTTCACGTCTGGTTTCGTCATTCAAATCTTAATGGACTCATCTCGTAAAAGAGTTTATGACTATTTAAAAATTTCGTTGGAAATATTAACGTCATACCTCGTATCGCACTAATGACTATCTACGTATTTTCTCAGAAATATTAAAGTCATCTCTTATCGTCTAGTCCAGTTCCTTTCGTTAAAAGAGTTTATTAGGTATAAACTCTCTCCTCGCGTCAAAAAGTCTCACTAAATAAGCGAGATTTATTTGTCAAAAATCAAAATGGGACAAAAATCAGTCTCAGCATTGCACGGCACCACTAAATTTAGTGGTACAGTGGTACCGTGCATTTGATAGTCCCCTTTTTCTTCCTTTTTCCCTCTGGTTACTCATTCAAAACAAAACACCAACTTCCCCTTTCGCTGTCAAAACCGAATATCACACCCTAATCCAATTACACTCTTGTCATTCAAGATTGAGGCATTGCATTTAAAGATTATCAATCACTACATCTTACCCAACATCAATTGTAAGTAACATAACTTTAATTTCTTTCTAATTTGAGTCTAGGGTTTGTTCATATATATAAAAATTGAATTGGGGCTTTTCAATTTTGATTGAATTTTTATGCAATTAGGAATAGGATTAGACAATGTATAACTTACATGATTCCCTAAACATAGGATTTGCATAAACTCGCTCATACTATATACTTTGGCCCAAATTTTACTATTTAAATTGGAATTAGATTAAATAGTTTTAGTGGAATTATGTCTAGGATACTTAAAATTGAATTAGGAGCTATTAACGTTCAAGCTTTTCAACTTTAAGATTTTTGGCGCCAAGTTGTCGCATTTTCCAAACACCCCAATTCCATTGTTTTCGAAAAATTTCACACAACTAGGATCATGAAACATTTTTCGAGCATTGTTGATGCAAACTAAAAACGTTTTCGCATGCATACATGATCTCACAAATATTGATCGAATCACATAACTAATATGTATTCTTCGACATATTTGTTTGAGCAAAAGTGAAGTTAGGAACGTTTGGGTAATCTCTTTATTTTTGTTTTAGAGTCGAGATTACCGCACCTCCACATTGTTTGCATATAGGCACACACACTAGAGATGTGATCGTCAATAATGCAAAAGTTAACACAAACATATATATATATATATATATATATATATATATATATATATATATATATATATATATATATATATATATATATATATATATATATATATATATATATATATATATATAGGTAACAATGCCTCGTAACGATTACCAAGACACCAAATCCTACATCCCTTCACTAATCGATGATCCAAACATTCCTGATGAGCAAAAAGCTTATCTTCAAAAAGTCCAACATCGATATATACACGAAGGTCGTGTAGTCGATGCATATTTTGCTCATTTGGATGGCATAAATGTATGCTTTCCAACAATCGACTTTGATTGTTTATATAAAATAAATGATCAAATTTATCTTTGTTTCATCCTTGAGTTCTATAGTCATGTCCATACCTTCAATGATCTTGAGGGTAATGTCTTCCTAGATTTCTGGATTCGAAATCAAAATATCGTTTTGTCCATCACCGAGTTTGGTGACATTCTGGGTGTTCCTTCCTATGGTCAATGTGCCTACACAGAAGACCATTCCTTAGAGTCCCTTTACTATCATCTTGAAAGTGAAGGTCCATATTTAACCAAAATTCCCGATCCTCAAACCATAAAGCACTATGTTCAAATCCATCGTGTCACCAACACGTACCAAAAACGTGATGGTTCAATAGTCCACCTCGACCCAAACCGAATCTACCTCAAATAAATTCTTCTCGATCTCAAAAATTGGGAACTCCTTCTTCGTGAGAATGTCTGGTCTCTTGCGGGTAACTGGGATCATGTTTCGACAAGTCTAGCCTACATTCTCTATTTCCTTAGTAACAAGGAGCCATACAAACTCGCATACTATATGGCAAAAAGAATGGCTAACATTCATAGTCGGTCCGATAAGCTCATGCCATACGGTATGTTGCTTACTTGTCTCTTTCGTTGGGTCATGGCTAATTGCCCACACCTCGAAAATGTTGACTACTTCCTTGTTGATCCCATTATGAAACCCCTTGGTGGACCACAATGTCGCACAAAGCAACGTAGTGACAAAGGGTAAAAACATGGCCGTAAATCCACTTCCGATGCTACTTTTGTTGGTCTATTAAATTTGAGTAAATAAAGAACAGCTTCCATTAATAATGAAAACAATTGTTACAAGATTACTCAAAACCTATTAGATCACATGATAACATCTTCAACTTCTTAAAGGGGATACTTTCGGTATGGTATCCCCTTAGGTGAGGGTTTATCCTCTTTTGGTGACAAATAAACTCTCACTGATCCAAGCTATGCTTGTGATTCAGTGAGAGTGATGATCCTATCAACTAATACACTATGTGTATTCTTTTTGTTTGTTTAGGAATCCATACTAAATCTATTACAAAGCAACCTATATATACAAGTAACTAGACAAGGACATGTGGGGTAGGTATGAGTTGTCATCCACTTGGTGTGAGTTGTCATCCACCAAGTGGTCCCTCTTCATTTTCCATCTTCTGTACTTTGTCTGACTTCAATATTTTCTTGAAGAAGTTCGCGCCCATATATCAGTCTGCTTTGTAAAGATAGTATCTTCAGGGTCACTGAGACATTTGTCAATTCTCAGTGATACTGGTGTTGTTTGTAGCTCGTATACTTTACTCACTGACACTGTATCAGTAAGTAAAGTGTTTCTTCAACAACGGGCTTTTTACAACACTCACTGAGTCACTGATTTCTTTATCAGTGAGTTAGGCTATTTTATGTTCAAATCTTGTCAGGGTACTTGGGTCTAATTCTTGACCCAACAATCTCCCCCTATTTGAATATACAAATAGCCTGGGTTCAAACCTGCTTGTTCAGGGACTTGGGTTTTAGTTCCTGATGGTTCAAGGGTTCAGGGACTTGGGTTTAGTTCCTGAGGTTCAGGTTCAGGGGTTCAAGAAACTTGGGTTTAGTTCTTGATATTCAGTGAGTTGAATGATCGGTTCAGTGACTGGGTTCAGGGTTCATGGGTTCCTGAGGGTTCACTTGATTTTGACAGGTTCATTGTGTTGTCTCACTGAGAGGGTTCAGGTTCCTGTGGGGGGTTCAGGCTCCTGAGGTTCAAGGTTCAGCGACTAGTTCAGTCACCAAGGGTTCAGGGTTCAGGAGGTCAGTTGACTGAGGGTTCAGGGGGTCAGTTGACTGAAGGTTCAGTAACTTTGGGTTTTAGTTACTGAGGGTTCAGGTTCCTGAGGGGGTTCAGTAACTTGGGTTTTAGTCACTGGGGGTTCAGTCACCTGGGGGTCAGTGTTGTGTTTCAGTGAGCATAAGTGACATAGCTCAGTTTTGCTCAACTGATACTTCAGTCTACCCACATTTTTGTTCCCTGAAATTCAATTTCAAACCTACTGAAACTAATTTCAGTCCCCTGAGTTTTATTTCTCAGTCCCTGATTCAGTTGCTGGTATCAGCTACACTGATCTTTTTAACCATAATAACCCATTGCTGCTTAGCAATTGTGTTGGGTTGATGTCTGGATCGAGATAACGAACCAAAGAAAATCCCAGGCCCTAAAAAGCCAATGAAACTATCACCACAATCCTACACCATTCGAACAATCACAAACAAAACTCCCAGATCCACACTCAATCCAAAACCCGTATTCATTACTTCATGACTCGACCTTTCCAGACAACCAGAACTTCTTGGCGATTTACTGATTAAGTTAATACAAACCGACATCAGTTTTTGCCTCTCAACAATGAATAGCAACTTCAGCTATCTTACACATCATTTTAACACTCATGATTAAAAAAAAACAAATACGATTAAGAACCCTCTGTGTGATTCACAAACCGAGACCCATATCATCATCACTTCACAACAAAGATCCTGAAAACAAGATTCTTGATCAAACGCACTTTCTTCTCTGAAAGTCACAAACCTTCACCTGCCCTGATTTACCGGATCTATTGCCGGAGTTCTTGGTGATTTTGATGTGTTTGATTTGTTGTGCTGAACTATGGTGATGATGGATCTAGTTTTAGATCCGGATCTTGTTTTTTATGTGATTATAGATCGATTGTTCTTTAAATAACACATCGAATGGGTTTTTTTTTTTTTTTTGATGTATCTGGTTTTTTTTTATGTGATGGTGGTTTTGTTGATAGTTTGGTGGTTGTTATTTTTAATGGATTTAGTGTGCCTTTTTGTAGATAAGGCTGGGTTTTTGTGTTTTGTGTGTGTTTAGGATAAGATAATAGATCCGTTTTTTCAGATCTGGTTTTTTTTTTTTTTTTTTTTTTTTTTTGTGGTTGGGATTAATTGGTATAAGATTTTTTGTGGTGGGTGGGGTTTTGTGGGGATAAGATATGTGTGGTGGGTGTGTGTCAGGGAGGGGTTTTGTGTGGTCAGTCACCAAAATAAATGTATTTTTCCCCCTCAAAAATTGCTATACCAGTAGCAGTTTTTGAAGGTCACATTTATTTTTTCATTGAAGATTGTTATAAGTAATCATACATGGATCTGGCTCATAAGAATGAACCTTAGGCTCTGGTACCACTTGTTGGTCCATTTAATTTAGTAACACCAGAACATATTCAAGGATAGTGAATAAATTGTTACAAGATTACTCAAAACCTATTAGATCACATGATAACATCTTCAACTTCTTAAAGGGGATACTTTCGGTATGGTATCCCCTTAGGTGAGGGTTTATCCTCTTTTGGTGACAAATAAACTCTCACTGATCCAAGCTATGCTTGTGATTCAGTGAGAGTGATGATCCTATCAACTAATACACTATGTGTATTCTTTTTGTTTGTTTAGGAATCCATACTAAATCTATTACAGAGCAACCTATATATACAAGTAACTAGACAAGGACATGTGGGGTAGGTATGAGTTGTCATCCACTTGGTGTGAGTAGTCATCCACCAAGTGGTCCCTCTTCATCTTCCATCTTCTGTACTTTGTCTGACTTCAATCTTTTCTTGAAGAAGTTCGTGCCCATATATCAGTCTGCTTTGTAAAGATCGTATCTTCAGGGTCACTGAGACATTTGTCAATTCTCAGTGATACTGGTGTTGTTTGTAGCTCGTATACTTTACTCACTGATACCGTATCAGTAAGTAAAGTGTTTCTTCAACAACGGGCTTTTTACAACACTCACTGAGTCACTGATTTCTTTATCAGTGAGTTAGGCTATTTTATGTTCAAATCTTGTCAGGGTACTTGGGTCTAATTCTTGACCCAACAACTTTCACTTCCTCCTCCTTCCATCATGGATCATCATCTCAACCTATGGATGAGGATGGTGTTGAAATGAATGAAGAAGGAACCTCTTGTGCTCGTACTCCTTCACCCGACACATACATTCGCAATCTTGACACGTTAACCTTCACACCAACAACCGACCTTCCTTACAACAACACCAACTTAAGTGCAGTAATGCGAAGGCAAACGAAAATGTACAATCAACAAGTGTCAATGCACGAGCAAACCATCAGGGGGTTCAAATCAATTGGGAAGGCACTCAAGGGCATCGGCAACAAGCTCAAGAAGTTAGGGAGGACAAGAGATTGAATTTTTTTTAACAATATTAACTTAAGTATTATTAAACTAACACTCATGGGGTCTTGGCTACGGCCATTTGACATTAACAAACTTGGCTTGGATTATTAACTTGGCATGGGTTGCTTCGGGTGTATCATTCCATTTTACCACCCGATGGTGTTTAATGAAGCTTAATTCTTGGTTATATTTAGCTTATGAGCTTTATTTAGTTCTTATCTTTTATTTTATCTTTTTACATTTTTCTTGCATGATCTAGATGATCATATTACTTGCTAGATTGCATGCATAGTAGTAGCCTAAATTTAGATAATCACATGTTTTTGTTTGTTGCTAGTTGTGGCTATTGTTATGAAATCTATGTGATTATTCTTTAGTGAATTGAAGCAATAGGATTTGCGGCAAATAGTGCCCCTGAAATTACCCATTTAGGTAGCCTAAATCCAGTAGAACTGGAAAAAACGTCACCAGCAGGTCACGACACCACTAAATAGGGCACGATACCGTCCCCTGGAAATACGTTTTTAACTGTGTTAGTGCAAGCAGTCTCGTTTGTTTTGATTGATGGCAAACATGTAACTTGATATATAATGTAAAATGTACAAGTTACTTGTAATCTTATTTTGTCTCAACAATACATTCAACACCTCTCGAGTTCTCGTATGGTACAACACAGGTTCGTACATGTTTGTTATGTGGCATTATGATCAAACCCTTAACAAATCATTTAGAATGTTTAAAATACGGCTGGGTCATTAAGTATTTTAAAAAGACTAACCATTCTACTTAGAACCTCATTTCACATTTTGCATATACAAGCACTTTTACTTGTACATCGTGTTTCCTAAGATTAATAGGATAAGTACACTTTAGGTGTCAAACTAACATGATACATATTGGTAAACATATATTAGTTAAGCTAGTATATACATAGGACATACATATATACATTTACATTATTTACAATTTAATTCTTAAAATGTAAATATATACATGACATCATGGCATACATCATTTGGATAGCTTGTAAGACTTAGTATAATATTTTGGAAAGATCTTCAAGCAATGAGTTGGATTGTGTAAGATCTTGGTAAGATATGGTAAGAGCTAGCTGTCATGTCCCGGCGGAACCAAACAGCATAAAGGGCGGACCCCTGGAATTGGTTCCGCCAAATCCGCGGAATGTCTGAACAGTTTTCCAATAAATAATAGCCCATTGTTTACCCATTGTTATAACCCACTAGAACACATATTCTCTCTACTCTTTACATACATTTAGATCAGTAGGAAACCATGTAGAAACACACATTAATCACCCTTAATGTTACTAACTTTCATTATGTTGTAAGCATACACTCGTAATGATCCTGTGAAGCAAGCTCAGAGATCGTGAGTCATCATCCATCATAAGCTTAGCATACTTCCTGATCCACCAAGAAGGTTAGAAGATCTTGAAGTCATCATTCATCAAAGCATACCAACATATGAAGATTCAAGTCCACTTGACATCCTCAATGTTTGAAGACTTCTTATTTAAGAAGTTTATGTAGATTCCACATGCATACATATATGAAGATCCATCACAACAAGTTTAGAGAACTTGTGATCTTCATCCATTGAAGGCTTTCTATCAATGGAAGTTCATTTAGATTAGTCATTCATATCCATGACCCATTTATGTCATGGATAATCGTTATAAACATCATAGCATCATCACAATCTAAACACCAAACTAGATTAGATGGTTTATGTGTTTGTGCCATAAAACACAAGGTTTTTATGTTGGGCCATAAAACATAGTGGGAGTAGTTGTACCCTTGTAAAAGAACTCGACATCTAGCTTAGTATCAGAAATTATATAAGCGACGACGGGAGTGGTTGTACCCATGTAAAAGAACTCGACATCTAGCTTAGTGTCGGAAAAAGTATAAGCGACGTCGGGAGTGGTTGTACCCTTGTAAAAGAACTCGGTATTTAGCTTTGTACCGGAAAAAGTGTAAGCGACGATTGTAAGGTTTTCTCCGCCGAGAAGGGAGCTTGTTGATCTAGTGAAGTAACTCTCGAGTTGGGTACTCGGGGAGTGGAGTAGGGCGGAGAGGAGCTCCGTGACCGAACCACTATAAATCATCGTGTTCGGTTTGCGCTTTCTTTTACTTATTGCTTTACTATTATGTTAGCATTATATGTTTGCTTGTGTTGTGATACTTCTGTGACAAGTTTTTTTGAGTATATGTTAGCCATAAATAACAATTGTCATCTTTCATATTATAATAAGCTAAAATGGATATTTGATACAACAAGTTTTAAGTTTTTAAAACGGGAACGTATTCACACCCCCCTCTACGTTTTCACAATTGGTATCAGAGCCTCGTGGCTCTTATTTTCAAAACAAATGGTTTTTAAAATGGAGTACGATCCATGTATCAAATTACCATTGAAGCGGAATATAATATGAAAAATGTTTCGCTAAGTATACTTAGAAATTTTGTTGTTAAATGTTAATTTGTATACA
Source organism: Artemisia tridentata subsp. tridentata (assembly GCA_021014915.2). Taxonomy (NCBI): domain Eukaryota; kingdom Viridiplantae; phylum Streptophyta; class Magnoliopsida; order Asterales; family Asteraceae; genus Artemisia; species Artemisia tridentata. The sequence goes on from CP139509.1 coordinate 216,942,559, forward strand.
AGCTTGAAGATGTCTTTGGAAAATCAAAAGAAAAGATTTCTCAAAAGAGTTAAGTGTCAAATTATATGCTTAAAGCAAATTTACGAAAAATACGATTTTGAAAAGAGTGTTTGGGATAACTATTTATTTAGTTGAAAAATCACTTCGTAAATGATTTGATAAGTCTCTTAAGTGGAAATGATACTTAAATAGGAGATATTCATATATGTAAAAGAAACTAATCAAGCTTGATGTACATCGTCATGTTTAAACACAAAGTGACGAAAAGTATCTTTCCTTTTATGCTATGCTATATGACTACTTGTTTTGTTGTTTGCTTACATGTTGTTTGCTTGTTGGTAATTGAGATTACACTTGTTGATTTATAATACATAAGTGTTTTGCCATGATATTTATTTGCTTGTTTATCAATTGCTTGTTTTATGCAAAATAGGACTGTCGCTAGATCTTGTGCAATAAGTTGATAAATTGTTTTTGTATTTTTATAGACTTAGATATTCTTCTTTTCATATGTTATGTGATTATCTTGCATAATTCACGTAGGATTAAGAACTAAGTAAAAGTAGTTAAGTATCTTGATAAGTACTGTCTTGCACAATATCTCACTTAATGGTTCAAGTGTTAAAATGTGTAAACATGTAGTATCTGTGAAAATGGTGATTGGTACATTTGCTTCTAATTGTGATGTTTAATGTATTTGTCTTGTCATAGGATATAAACTTACCTTTGAATGTTCATGTGAACTAACCGTGTCATGCAGGACGATAACATTTTGATGTTATCAATTTTTCATGTTTAAGCCACTGTTTGGCTTAACTTCCATATATGGTAAGTTCAAAATCCTCGGTTTGATCTATATGCTAACATGTGTTAGAACCTGGGTTTTTTTTTAATCAATCACAACTAAGTAGTTACATATGTTTTAGGACAATTTTCGGGAATTGAACGGGTTTCGGGAATTTTGACATGCTCTCTGTTAACTTTTTTCCATTGGCGGAAATGGCGGAACCAAAATCTAGGTTCCGTCTGTTGAAATTTTTGGCTCCGCCTAAAATCAACCAACGGATTCCGCGCAACCAAAAATTGGGCTCCGCCTTTGTTATCATTTGGTTCCGCCAGACTAACAGTTAGATTTTTAAATTTTTGTTTAAATCCCTCACTCAAGATCACTCACTTTCATCATTAGGACATCTCACTTGCACCTATAGGATAATCATCTCTAATTATACTTTCAAATTTCACAAAAATGATCCAAGATACCTTTCTCCATAAAGGAAGGAATCTGAAAATTTGTTCCTTGCAATCCGCGGTCCACTGAGTATTTGTGATCATTACACACACTCACTGCATTCTTTTGTCCTTTACTCATTCATTAGCTTGATTTTTAAATTGACAACTTCCTAACTAATCCAGACTCACTGTGTGCAAAAATATCATAGATCACAAGTCCAATTTATGACTACAGATACTGTTATGTATCCACATATGTTGCCTTTCTTGGTTAACATGTCATCCGTCAAGACGATTATGATTTACACCGAGTCATAACTCACACTTAGGTTATAGATGTATTATCAAAGTCTTGCTATCCTTGAATGCTATCCAATCTCATCAAAGTAGAATTTACAACTTAAGTATTTCGTCCAAAATATTCAAGTAAATCTGACTTACGATTGTAGTCATTAAAAGTCATATCCGAAAGAATCAACACCCAAGTATTTTAACAACATATGTTCAAACACTTATCCTATCACCTAAGTACACTTGTACTTTCACCATCGTCCCGTCACATTCACCTCTGTGATATACCTCAGGCCCTAAGCTTCAAATCACATCACACACTAGTTGTACTTACCTATGGATCACAAGAATTAGTCTCCATCCTTGTTGTTTTCAACATCTATAAAACCTAAGTACTTTCATAGCACAACAAACCCATACATCACCATAATCCTTATCATCATTCGAATCCATTGAGTGCATTGCTCAAAAAGCACTTTGTCCAAACACTCGTTAAACAAACTTAACCATACTTTACCACCTATAAGATTAGAACCTTCACCATCAAATAATCATGAAGCTCGCATTCATTTACACTAGGTTTAAGTAGTACCACTTTCACAAGTTATCAAAGTATTGGTAATACTTTTAACTTTTGCATAAGTTTCATTAAACTTTAAATCAACATTTTAACAACACATGTTACAATGCAAAACCAACCTCATGCACCCCAAGTAACAATGACTCTTGAGGAGTATACATAAGAAACTCAAGTGAATTCTTCTTGTCATCATCTAGTTATCATAATCTTAAAACCAAGTTTACTTAGGATAAGTCTATCCAATTCAAACACTTTGGGTTCATATCTTCATTTAGGAAAACATGATGTTTTGGAAAAACATTATGTGTTTAGTTTTCATCTTGTTAAAAGGATAATGTATATCCTATGCATCATTCTCTCCTTGCAACATGAACGGTTGTGTTACAAAAGATTTCACTACACATATAAGTTCTATGAACTAGAGCTTCCCCCTCATCTTGTCATACTTGTTTTCATAAGCATGATAACGTTATCCCATGAGATAATCTTACTTGTTAAAGGATACAATATGTATCTATTTACTTTCAAGCGTACATCATAACCAAACGTTGCTCAAACCTTGTACATATCCACATCTCTGGAGCATACACAAGATCTATTAAAGTTGGTAACTTTACTTAGATTCTTGTTCCAAAGAGATTTCTTAAGAACGTTCTTAACATATTCCATTATCACACACAAAAACATCTCTTGGTCTTAGATGATCAAATCACTTTCATAACACATACTTAAACTCAACATAAAAGATGTCACCCTTTAGATCATTCAACCTTAGATTCCAAACACAAAGATTAAAATCTGTTGACACATATTCGTCAAATTCCCGTGCATAACATGACATCTTCATTACCTTAGTTTTAATAGAAATAGTTGAGCCAAGTATTGGTGAACTATCATATTTTATACACTTCGATAGGCAAAAATAGGAATTCCTATCTTTCTAACATGAGAATGACTACTGGAGAACCTATTGCACAAGAAACTCAATTTAACCTAACGGTTAAATTGCTTCCAGCAGAGAAGTTGGGTAGGTGGAATCACCCGTAAAAATGGTCGTGTTTAGCCTGAATTGAGCACCGCTAGTAATAGTCTCATATTCATTTTCCAACTTGAAAAATCTTTATTCCTATACTTTCCTAAAGTAAGTATTAAAATAAGATAATTTATCTTGTCTTAGGAATATAAATCAACCAAGTAGTAGATGTGATTTTTCTTAGTAAAATCACTTGCATTACATATACATGTGTTAATTACATGTTATTTGTTTGATATGATTAAGTATCTTGACGTTATCATGATAATTATTTAATTGATAGTCAAATATGTAAACCTTCAAAAGGTCTTGTCTGCATGCTTATATTTCATGCTACAAGATGTTAACATGATTTGCATGATACTTGTTATATGATATTTCACAAGACTAACATGGTTCTTGTTAACTCCCGATATATCATCTTTAATACATGATGTTAGATAGCTCTTGTCTTTAGTGGACATTCATTGAGCTTTTTTGTAGGATAGTCTAAATGATGCATGCTTCCAAAATGTTAGAATTGTTTGCATGAACCTATCGTCTCACTTCTTTTGTGACCTTGTCACATTATTTGTTTGCCATATGTGCACCTATAATAAGTCTAAGTGCTTTTGGTATGATAAACATTTAAAAGTAGTTTTATTGTGTTAATTAATGAGTAAGTATGCTTAAGTGACTAAGCATTATATCAAAACAATTTCACAATGTAATTATCTCAAACAATGCCATGCTCTCTTGCAACATGATTATTTGTATTGATGATATGTGGTAGCTTTTTGCCTAGAACGTAAATATTTGTTTATATTATATGTTATGATTTCTATCATAATCACATCTTTTGTCATTAACATGTTTATATTGTAGGTTGATAACAAATTACTTGTTATCTCACTGTGTTATTCCTATTTTGCATAATTGTAATCCCATTATTGCTACGTAGATTAGTAATATGTTTATGGGACTCATTCTCTTGCATATAGCTTTTGAGGCTACTAGGATTAAGTTTTAGAGTCTTGAAATTTGTGTTTGCATATCTTTCAATCGACCTCTTTCCAAATCACATTATTGCTTCCGCTTTTCCAACAACATCTCCATCATCTTTTAGTTATAACAATACACCTCCCATGAGAAAACCATATGCCTCATCATGCGATCATCTCGCATTGATAGAGAAGAGCTACGTGACTTCAAGGATGAAGTTCTTTGTATGCTTATCAACATCCACAAAAACATTGTTAAGCTCATCGCTTTCATTAACCTGCTTTGTCATTTTTCATTCGATACATTACACATTATGTTGGATGTCCATCGATTAAGGGGAAGAGAAATTCATTCACATAATCGTATTAAAGAACACTTACTCATGTCTCTTACACCCTCAACACATAGGTTCACATCATTTCGTTAAAATCAGTTCACAAAATCACAAAGTGTGTCAAACCTTATTAACCAACATCACAGTTTTGTAACCAATCCCTCGTCAAGTGAAAAACACATCATGTGTTTGACAAACCTCTTAAACGAGAACCATTAAGTCTCCTTAGACGTTGACTAGGATTACTGAAACCAAATCTGTAGTTATAAGTAAATAGACCTTAGCTTGAACCTTCGTTTGATCAAAAACGACAAAACATGACCAAATCAATTCTGGTCTCACGGTACCCGTCGATAAGATGGACGGAACCAAAAATTTAGTTCCGCCCAATCCGCGGGTACCTGGTTCAGTTTTTAACCATTCAAAACAAAGAACCCTCTCACAACCGAGTCTAGGATTTACTTTTGAATCTTAATTTCACAACTTCATTACCTAGAACACCCTCATTGTCTAGAACACCATCATAGGATCTCATCCTTTTCATTCTTGATACATATCAAGCACATCATTGTCAGTGCAAACGATATATCAAAATCATCATTCTCAACACGTTGGTCCAACCAACACTCTCCCATCATATGATGTCATTTTCATCCTCATATAGGTATCTAGTATTTCTAATTGTTGCATATGGAATTTCTATTCCTAAGTGATCATTGTTTTCACTTTCTCTTAAATTTCGTTCGAGCATACATTATGGCAAGATACATCATCGTTGGTAGATGATAATGTCATAACCTTAACTATCTTCAATACTCTTATAGCATTTGCTATACATTAGAGTTTCTAAATTCATTGCATTCATTATAATCACCACCATGGATTAGCGAAAAACCTACCAGTAAATCAACACCAACACTAACACCACTCACTTTATTTCAACTTCATTTCATATCATCCTTCTAGGCATTATTTTAGGATTTTATCATATTATATTCTTGAGATTGTAATTCTTATTAGAAGATTACACCTTAATCATAGTTCTCTGTCTTGAGTTGCTTATGATTATATCATTAATATATTGCATCATATATATATATATATATATATACATCTTATATTTCTTTGAGATGAAATATATTTCACTAATCATTTCATTGTAGGTTCATCATCATATACGCTCGATCGTATATAGCATAATCATCTAAGGATGAAATTTGCATCTGTTATTTTCATTCTCTTATTGTAGGTGCTTCTTGACGTCCTCGAATCAGGAGGAATATTGATGCGTGTCGCGTGTCGTTGCGGTTTAGCAGTTTTAATGCCTACTCAAGTTTTAAATTTATATTTAGCCGACTTATCAATAACATACACACTTAACGAGCAGTGTACCCGGTCAGTATGAATATAATGGTAAGTAGAGTGTCGATCACTAAGAGTGGAACGTATTATCTAGTTATTCTAATCAGTATTTTAATATATTAAGTTAGCTATACAACCTATTCTAACGCAAGGGGGTTCATCCTGAGAGACTGGCACGATTTGGTTGCAATTAAATAATAAACTAAACCAATAGGCACGAATCAGCAAGTAGCACATACGTACACAGATAAATACTCGAGACAATAAGAGGGCTGTCCTTATGATAAGTAGTTTGTCACTTGTTTTATTGCTAGTGTTATATGAAGTGTATAGTTCGAGGCAACGCACCGAGATTAAGTCCTTTCTCGTTGGTTCTAATCTTATCGGCGAGTAAACCCTTAATGATTACTTATGACTATCCCGTTTATCTTTCTCCTACTTTTCTACAGACCATAGAATGCATAGGCGATCTAATAAACAGGCGAGGGCAGAGGCATGGCGACCCGATCAACGCTCAGCTAGACACAGAGGTTATCAATGCACTAATAAAAGTCACCAATGACATCAACATATAAACTTTAATTAATGAGAAAGCAGTTTTAAGGGAGTGCAATCTTTCCGTTGTCACATTACACAAGCCACCAATCTTGATGAATTAAAGTTTACTAACACAATAAAACAAAACTACTTAATGAATTAAACACATGCAGCACCTTCTTACAGCTCTTGTATCTTTGATTTGGGTGTGTCTTGTGCTGCTGCCTTGACTGAATTCGTCCTAGGTTTCTGGTCTTCGGTCTTCGTATATAATATGTGTCTCGACCAAAAGCTCTGAAATTCGTCTGGTCTTGGGGTATTTATAGTTTCTGTCTGAGGGTAAGATGCGGCGCATCTAGTAAGTAGATGCGGCGCATTGACTTAACTTCGCGTGGGGTCCAAGATTATAATATTCAGGAATATTCGTACACCACCAGAAGATGCGGCGTAACTCCATAATAGGATGCGGCGCATGTCCTCTTGTATCTTGGATCGTATCTGGTGAAATATTGATAGTGATGCGGCGCATGTCATAAGTGAGATGCGGCGCATCTGGAGCAGAATAGTCTTGATCTTGTACATTTCGTTAGACTCTTAACTTCTTGCATGTTTCGCTCCATAATTAGTCCAAAATTGCCAAGTTTCACCAAATGCTTGTTTTCAACTGAGAATTACAAAAGTAAACGATTAAGTATCAATCCTCATACATAATATAGTAAAACAAGTCAAATTATTAGGATAAATGATAGTAATAATATGTACTTATTTGAGTTCATCAAATATCTATCAAGCGCTCATACACTTGGTCGTATATGACATATATGTCTTAAGACATATCTTCTAGTGTACTAATTTTTGTTTTGTAGGTTCATCTTGACGCCCTAGAGCAAGGGGAGCTTCCATCAAGCATTTATAGAATGCATCGTATACACGCATTGTTGTATATCACATACTCGTCCAAGGACAATTATTGTTTTACACTAACCTTTATTTTGTAGGATTCTTCATCCTTGCATCATATACGTTGGTACCCTAGCAACGGGGAGTACTGATCATGGGGGAGCTAATCATGCACTAACCTTAGTTTTTATAGCTTTCTTATTTCATGCATCATATACTTGGCACTCCAACTAGGGGGAGTATTGTCCAACGGGGAGCAACCTTCAAGGGGGAGCATGCTCGCATTCTTATTAATTCTCATTCTTCAACACACCTTTGTGTTTAGACAAAAAGGAGGAGATAGTCCAACATAGCCTACCCATGTGTGGCGTTTGCTATGTGCATTTCATTCATCATGCATTTATCATATATTTTTTGTTTTATTGCACAACACTAACCTTGATGTAGGTTAAGAGTCATAGTTTGATCCATGGATCCGCTAACAACCTAGGGGACGCAACAACCATAGGAGATTGGAGTAGTCAATTTAACTTCACTAGGGATGATGCAAGCTCGCCATTTCAGGGAGAAATGAAGTTAACTCCAAGGACACACCCTTTTTGTTTCGACAAAAGGGGGAGAAAGGTGTAAACAGAGAAAGTAATAGGGGAGAAGAGTATAAACGGAGAAGGTAATGTAAAGGTAGTACGGACACAAGTAACTTTTTACATTTTACTTTCTATCACGTTTACATATTTTGTCATCATCAAAAAGGGGGAGATTGTTAGTGCAAGCAGTCTCGTTTGTTTTGATTGATGAAAAACATGTAACTTGATACATAATGTAAAATGTACAAGTTAATTTTAATCTTATTTTGTCTCAACAATACATTCAACACCTCTCGAGTTCTCTTATGATACAACACAGGTTCGTACATGTTTGTTATGTGGCATTATGATCAAACCCTTAACAAATTATTTAGAATGTTTAAAATACGGCTAGGTCATTAAGTATTTTAAAAAGACTAACCATTCTACTTAGAACCTCATTTCACATTTTGCATATACAAGTACTTTTACTTGTACATCATGTTTCCTAAGATTAATAGGATAAGTACACTTTAGGTGTCAAACTAACATGATACATATTGATAAACATATATTAGTTAAGCTAGTATATACATAGGACATACATATATACATTTACATTATTTACATTTTAATTCTTAAAATGTAAATATATACATGACATCATGGCATACATCATTTGGATAGCTTGTAAGACTTAGTATAATATTTTGGAAAGATCTTCAAGCAATGAGTTGGATTGTGTAAGATCTTGGTAAGATATGGTAAGAGCTAGATGTCATGTCCCGGCGGAACCAAACAGCATAAAGGGCGGACCCCTGGAATTGGTTCTGCCAAATCTGTGTAATGTCTGAACAGTTTTCCAATAAATAGTAGCCCATTGTTTACCCATTGTTATAACCCACTAGAACACACATTCTCTCTACTCTTTGCATACATTTAGATCAGTAGGAAACCATGTAGAAATACACATTAATCACCCTTTTCATAATGATCATAATGTTACTAACTTTCATTATGTTGTAAGCATACACTCGTAATGATCCTGTGAAGCAAGCTCAGAGATCGTGAGTCATCATCCATCATAAGCTTAGCATACTTCCTGATCCACCAAGAAGGTTAGAAGATCTTAAAGTCATCATTCATCAAAGCATACCAACATATGAAGATTCAAGTCCACTTGACATCCTCAATGTTTGAAGACTTCTTATTCAAGAAGTTCATGTAGATTCCACATGCATACGTATATAAAGATCCATCACAACAAGTTTAGAGAACTTGTGATCTTCATCCATTGAAGGCTTTCTATCAATGGAAGTTCATTTAGATTAGTCATTCATATCCATGACCCATTTATGTCATGGATCATCATTGTAAACATCATAACATCATCACAATCTATACACCAAACTAGATTAGATGGTTTATGTGTTTATGCCATAAAACATAAGGTTTTTATGTTGGGCCATAAAACATAGTGGGAGTGGTTGTACCCTTGTAAAAGAACTCGACATCTAGCTTAGTGTCGGAAATTGTATAAGCGACGACGGGAGTGGTTGTACCCTTGTAAAAGAACTCGACATCTAGCTTAGTGTCGAAAAAAGTATAAGCGACGTCGGGAGTGGTTGTACTCTTGTAAAAGAACTCGGTATTTAGCTTTGTACCAGAAAAAGTGTAAGTGATGATTGTAAGGTTTTCTCCGCCGAGAAGGGAGCTTGTTGATCTAGTGAAGTAACTCTCGAGTTGGGTACTCGGGGAGTGGAGTAGGGCGGAGAGGAGCTCCATGGCCGAACCACTATAAATCATCGTGTTCGGTTTGCGCTTTCTTTTACTTATTGCTTTACTATTATTTTAGAAAAAATATATGTTAGTCATAAACAACAATTGACATCTTTCATATTACAACAAACTAAAATGAATATTTGATACAACAAGTTTTAAGTTTTTAAAACGGGGACGTATTCACCCCCCCCCCCCCCCGACGTTTTCATAAACTGTTTGCTTTCACTTTTTGACTTCTTTTCCCTTAGAATCTGCTAACATTAGCTGGTTTCAACACTCCCAATTCCCTAAACTCATCACCCTAGAATCCATGCATGCCTTTGATTTGGCTATTTAAGCTCCTATCATGTTTTCATCTTCCTCACCATCACACATTCATCATAAACTCACCATGTCTTCTACCATTGCTACCACCTCACACAAAGCCAAGAAACCAAGACTCAACATAAAACCACCCAAGGAAATACTTCTCATTGATCTAACACTAGATGATGATGAAGACATTCATACACCATTACCCTCCACCAACTCAACCTCATCAATTTCTACACTATTTGCTCCTTCCAAAGCCATTTCTACTAAGCCAACCTCATCATCCTCTTCCACAATTAGGACAACAACACTCTTACTCCCACCTAGTCCTCCTCAACTGTTGGCATTAACATTCACTCTATTACCAACAACTCCTCTTGAGCTTGGTTACAACACATCATCATCTTCCGCTTCTCCATCACCACAACCACTAATGGGTCACCCCATTCTCTACCCACTTGAACCACATAGCCTAAGTTGTGCATGTTGTCACCATACCCGAAACCTCATCTTTAACCTTAGGGAAGAATTGAACTTCATGTTCTCCTACCTTGAACACCTCCTAACACCACCACAAGGGCCCATCATGCCACCTCCTCCACCAACCAATAGCCCAAACAACTAAACATTTTCATGTTTAGCTTCCAAAAATAAACGTCTAGGATCCCTTTTGGAATTGAAGCAAATCTTAGGGCCTCTTAAGTCACTAAAGATTTATATGTGCTTCTTGTAGTTTATTTTTATGTTTATGTTGTAGTCATACTTTATGTATGACATTTCTCTTTATGAATAGATGGGCTTATTATATGGTTGTTTTATCTTTTATGGTTTTTGGCTTCTTAGCCCTTTTCTTAGTTTATGGTTGGATATTTGTCTTGGTTGCTACATGTTAGATATTGTATATGTGTCATCTAACCTTTTTTTGTAGCAAGTACCATTGCTCGATTCCTTGGTGTCCTCAAAACAAGGGGGAGTATACATCAAGGGGGAGCCTTTGTGATCTTTTTGCTTCGACAAAAAGGGGGAGAAATGGGATATAAACTCATGCTAAAAACTTGTTAAAATTAATCTTTCACTTAAAATGAGTTTATGTTTTGTCATCATCAAAAAGGGGGAGATTGTTGATGCAAATAATGTTCTAAAAACGTTATTTATATCTTTCGATAACTCCACGTTTTGATGATAACAAAATGTGAAAACACTTTACGTCAAAATTAACGTAAACAAGTTTTTAGTCGAAATATCCCATTTCTACGTAAATCACTCTAGGTAAGAACAAACAAATTTACAACTTGACAAATGATCAAAGAAGCGAATTTGTGTTTTAAACTTCACATTTTTAATGTGACAAAGCATTTTTTTTTCAAAAATACACTTCACAAATTATTTTTGAATTATAAAGAAATGTTTTATTGGAAAAATAAGTTTAAAATTTATAACAGCTATTTTGCCCCCCAAATCAGCTCCAAACTTCCACAAATAAACTTTCACCACTAAAAAAATAAAATGAAGCGTCATTGTCTAGCACGGTACCACGGTACCACTAAATTTAGTGGTACCGTGTGGTATTTAGCGGTACCGACCCACTATAACGGGCAAATTTTTTTTGCCTATAAATACCATTCCAATTCACAGTTTTTGGGCATCCTTTTTCACACACAACTTTCTGAGTTTAAAACTCTTTTCACATTTACTCTCCTTTGATCATTTAGTTAGTTTTCTTTTATTTAAAGAGTGATCCTATCATCCAACCAAGTGATCACCTTCATTCCTGTACTAGTGCAAGAGAAGAACACAAAGTATCAAGAAGATACAAGGCGTTGTAGTCATAGTTTAGTGCACATGTAGCACTTGTTACATACTTGTTGTATCCTAGCATACATCAAGTTGATTTTTCTTTTGTGTAGTTTGTGAGTATGGATCATTGTGATCCCGTTGAGATCTTGGAGATCACTTGTAGCTTGTGTGCTTGTGTATTGATCAAGTGGATCAAGGGTAGATCGGGTAGATCGTGTGAAGTGTGTTGATTGTGTGATTTAGTAAGGATCGTGTGGATCGTGGTAGATTGGTACTAGCTAAGATTAGTACTCGACATTTAGCTTAGTGCCGGAAATTGTGATAAGCGACGTTGTACGGTTTTCTCCGCCTGAAGGGAGCTTTGTTGACATAGTGCTTAGAACTCTCGAGTTGGGTACTCGGGGAGTGGAGTAGGGTGAAGAAGAGCTTCGTGACCGAATCACTATAAATCGCGTTGTCTCGGTTTGATCTTTCCATCTCATTTCTTTATACTTATTGTTTATATTAGATAGTATAGCTTAGCGTTCATATTGGTGTTGATTGATTTAACAAAAGAATTGAATCAAAGTTTTTCACAAATAAACTTTTATAACTAACGAAAAACCGGTAAAACTATTCACCCCCCCCCCTTTCTAGTTTTCCACATGATGGAATAGTACATGTTTTCGGCTTGATTAGACGAAGAACGAAGAAAAATGACAATGACCATGTGACAAGGTCACGTGACAGCGTCACAAACACAACGTGACGCCGTCACCTTGAAGCTGACGATTCAATGGCTGGAGATGGCTTGAGAAGACAGTGTCTAAAGGATCTGATGGCGTCACAACTACAAAGTGATGTCGTCACATTTAAGTTGGTGCAATCTCGAACCCCTAATTAGCGGCGAGCTAATGACGTCACACCCATAAAGTGACGCTGTCACAACCTAAAAACCATAGCATTGTTTCATTATTGTGTGTGCAACTTTGGAGGAACTTATACCACTGAACCATAGTTGGTTTTTAGCAGCTTTTTTGGCCTTTTTGGCCATTGAAGACCTCATGTATTATTGAGATAAGTTATTGAATCAATCATTCATTCATGTCTGTGTGTTACTGTTTGACTTGTTTACTTGCTTCTCTTTCTATTACTATGCTAGGCTAAATTAGTTGGTATTTACTTAGGATTGCATGAAACCTAGTTATTAATTGCTTTGTTTGTCGTCTCTTGTTTAATGGTCTACATGTTAGGAATTGGAAAACTGGGTAAGTTAAACTATACTAGCTTGAACGTCCACTAAAATGTGTCTTATTAATTCTTATGTCTTAGGTTATTAATTGCAAAAGGTATTTATTGTGTATGCTAGTTATTGGGTGAGCTTGAAAAATCAGACAGGTGTCGTTCAATTAGGCTAGTCTATAGATGTGGGACTGACCAAACCACAACAGGAAATTAGGAATACTTCACATTATATTAGGTAAGGACGTGACAATTCGACAACATAGTAAGAGATAACTAGGGAGTAATGAAATTCTATGTAAATACGCTTTTCCTCATATAAGAAATTCACCACCACTTTACTTTTCTTGTGATTTATTTTATTACATTTTTTTAGGGTGTGAACTCTCTTCTTGATCTAAATTGTCTCTCGGGATTAGTAAATGGAGTGTATAACTTGGAGCTTGTGCTTCTATTCATGCACCAGAAAAGCATACACCAGATATCAGAAGATAATGAAAATAAAAATAAACTGGAAATTTTGAAAAAATGAAAAATAAAAATTAGATGAAATAAAATCCTAAGAACTCAAATTTTAAAACCTAATTAGCTCCTTGGTAACGGCGCCAAAAACTTGATAGGCAAGATCAGGTCTTAAATTTATAGTGCTCGTCTACCTAATAATCTACACATATACTATCAGGCAGTGTACCCGATCATATGTAGTGAGTCTAAGGTAAGTCTGAGGTCATTCCAAGAGCTATGGGCGGTCTACTAATTTGAGTCTAAACTATTGATATCAACTTAATCGTCACGATTAAATTGAAGAAAATGAAATTAAATAAAATAAAGTATGAAATGGAAATGGTTTAACTATTCAAGTGGAAAAAGTATGCTAACCTAGTTACTACTTAAATAATGCATTGATTCGACTTCCTAGTGCAATGTTTGTGTCTCGCTCTTATTAGTGGTTCTAATATCACTAGGCTCGAATGATCATCAATTACCTAGCATATAATTCCTAGTTATCGATCCGAATGATCATCGTGATCAATAGACCTTCTTAAGTTTTTACTAGGAACTCGTCATTAAATGCCCAACTAATCTAAGTGACTTGCCGATGCCAACATTTCCACCTCTTGGTATTTAGGCGCTTATTAATGCCAATAATAAACGTCTAACTTGTATTGTTTAAGTATAAACTCCTACTTATGTGGTGGTATGATCAACCCCTATACAACTAAGAGGGTGTCAATCTCTCGATCATCCTAATAAACTATCTTTGGGATGATCACCTACTTACTAGCCTACCAGGAACTAAGTCATCCTAGATACTACCACATCACAAGAATCAAGCAACAAACACTTAAACTATCTAACAAGAAAGATAAATAAACGAAGAAAATCAAATCAAACCATTAATTAATTCATAACTAGGCTAACACATGAAGTGCTTAGCCGGACATAGTGTAAAGTGCAGCAAAATAAATGATTGAAACAATGAATGAATTAAATATTATGTTTGATACAATTACTTTATGTAGATCTATCTTCGATGTTGTTCAATGGTGGATTCTCCCTTTAAAAGCACTTGGTTATGGCTGGAAAATGACTTGGAATGAAACCCTTGTCGTCCTAGAACTTCTGTGTGGAAAGATATGTGTGTTGTGAATGAATTAGGGCTTGTATGTATAGGTTTTGCTGGGCTCAACTTCGTTACGGCGTAGGCATAAGTAAAGACCTACGCCGCCATACCTCTTAGGCTTGTGTTCACTTACAGACTTTATCTTGGTCACGACATAGGATTAAGATATTCCTACATCGTAATAGCTACTGTTTAAAAATGACAAACAACTCTTCATAAATACTACGTGAACTTTGCGAGCATGTTACGCCATATAGGTCTTCAAGTCTTGAAATCTTCCATGTCTTCATTATGGATACGGCGTAGGTCATGTGGTATGGCTACGCCGTATAGACTCTTAGTTCAACTTGGTCTTGAACTGCATCATATATGATTACAGCGTATATATAAAAGATCCATTACGCCGTAATAAAGGTCTCGTCCAGCTTTTCTTCGTTTTTCATCAAGTTTATTCTCAATTCCGCATCTCTTCATTCCATTGCTCAAATAATTTCTATTAGACAAATAGGAAGCAATTAAGTACCACTTTTTATAAAAAATACAAGAAATATGAGCATTTAACAAGGGATAATGATAGTAAAATGTATACACTATATATTTGATGTTATCAGTGGCAAACACGAAGGTAGAAGAATTCGTCCAACCATAGGCGATTTTGAAGGCAATTGTGCACGCAACCATTCCCCTTTCAATAATCGAAGAGTTGAAGAATGGGAGGTGAGAAAGAAAGAGGATCGATTACCTACACCAAGTTTTTTCAATTCGAAAATTCTAATCGATAATTCAGCATGTTCTTTAATTGTTAATGGTTGTAGCATAAATAATTTGGTTTCAAGAAAATTGGTTAAAATTACCAATTGAAATCTGTCCAATTAAAGGTTACCAATTTGTTGGGGTTCGGTGACCATCGAAAAGTTTTATAAAACAAGGGTATGATGAAGCGAAAAGTGTACCGCTTTTAGGGGGTCATTTAAGCCCTAAATCGTATTTATTTGATCAAATATTGCCCTAAATCGTTCCTTTTGTCATTTTAGGTACTTTGGAGAAGAAATCTGGAAAAGGAAGCATTTTGGACGTTTTTGGAGCATAAAAGTGAAGAAAACGACAAAGTCTCAAAATCGGCTGAAAAGTACCTTTGACGGCGTCAGGGATTGCCCTGGACGGCGTCATGGCTTGGCAAGAAAAAGGTGGATATGAAAATTACTCATGATAAGCCAGAGAAATTTGCATGAAAAATCTGACGGCGTCACCCTTTGAAGTGATCAAGGTCGTCACAACTTAATTTAAAGAGGGACGGCGTCAAGCTCTTTTCTGACGGCGTCACCCCTTGATAGGCCAGAACGGATTTTGGAGCACTAAAGAGGGACGGCGTCAGGAAGGCCATCCGGGAACCCTAAAAGCGGCGAGGTGACGGCGTCAGGATCTACAACGTGACGCCGTCAGCCATTAATCTCTATATATAGTTTTGCAATTTTTTGTCATTAGTGTGGAACTTTGTGTGTGAAAAACCCTAAGACGATTTTAGCAGCTTTTTCAAGGCTTTTTGCCTTGAGATCTTCCATGTTACATTGAAGATAAGTTATCAATTAATCATTCAATATGTCTATGTGTTGTTTGATTCTATCTTGTTCTTGTCTTTTGTTTAACATGCTAGGCTAGGTTTTCTTTGTGTTTGCTTAGATCTAATGAAACCTAGCTATTGATTATTGGTTATTAGTGTGTTATTAGTAGTATTGGATGATTGTTCATCTATGTTAGGCTTAAGAAAACTGGCTAACTTCCTATACGGTAACTTGCTTGAACGTCTTAAGAAACATGAACCAATGCGTACTAAAGGTTTTTATGGTTGTATTTAATGCATGAGCGAATTCTAGTGATCCCATGTTAGGAGCTTCCTAGCCGGCTCGACATAGGAGTGAAGTAGGAGTTCATAGAGTTGGGGAAGTACGTACGCCACCCCACGAATGGTATTAAGGAATACACCCGTCATCCACGCAATTAATACACACTAATCAACCGGTAAAAGATAGTTAGGGAGTAAGGAAATCTAAGTAAACACATTTCTCTCCACATAAGTTTTACCACCTTTTCATTTTCAGTTATTTTATTTTATTTGCATTCGTAGTTATTTGGGTTAGTTGACTAGCAACTAATTCCGCCCACTCTTTCAAACCCGAGATTTTACTTGCTTTCATAAAATTATAAAAACATTAAAAGAATCTTCTCTCACCCTTAGACCTATTAGAGTAGTTTTTCATACCTAACGAACACTATTCCCTGTGGAGAACGATCAATCCCCCGTACTTACCACTACACTATACTACATCGGTCAGGTACACTGCCTGGTGGGGTTGTAAGCCTCTTGAGATCCCTCGAGAGGTAAAACCTGTTGTAAGGTTGCAAAACCACGCATCAGGGTACCTTGTGTTGTGGATGAAATTGATTAGTGTCATATTTTGTTCGGGAAACCTTGGCGACAAGAGGTTATAGGCATGTAAGATCTTCAAAAAAATCTTTATATTTCCTTATGACCCGAAAGAAAACCAAAATTACCAAAGCCCGAGGTTAAGGTGGAAGAAAAGATGTTGAAGGTTGAAGTTGTTGAAAGGCATGAAAATCCAAGAGTTCAAGACATTTAAATTTACAATAAACATGTTAACAAAATCTTAACTTTGGTGTTGGAAACGACAAAGGAAGTTTGTGTTTTGAAGACTTGTGATGAAGATGTTGCAGGTTCTAAATTGATGAAGATTTGAAGGGTTTTGATTGTGAGCTAAAAACGGATTCGAATGCGTCTAAGATTTAAATGTTTGTGATTTAGATTATGCGTTTATTTTGAAGATAATTATCAACAATCCAATTAAGTTTTCAATGGCAAACAAAGAAGTTACTTTTATTGCAATTGAAAACTTGATGATCGTTGATAAGGAGTACACAACCTGATGTTTAGGGGCATGGGTTAGTCGTTGGGAGTGTAGTAGGTGTGTTACAAAAGATAAATTTTCTCAAGTTGATATGAAGCGTAAATCTACTGAAGACAAGGTTCGGCGTGAGTAAATGTTTGATTTGGATGAAGCAATTGATGGTAAGAACTCGAGGACGAGTTCTTTTCAAGTGAGGGGGAATAATGGAGATAAGAGACGAAGAGCCGTAGACTTTGTTTTCTCTACAGCATAAACCTTTCTTCCTCTTTACGCCGTAGAGCTCTCGAATAGGATTTAAATGTCAGTGGATATGCTGTAAACAAGTTTTTTTTGTTTACGTCGTAATGGTGTCGAATGTAGAGTTTCTGTTTTTTAATTAGGAAAGTTTATTTATCTTTACAATGACAGTTACTTTAATTAGTTTTTTTTTGTATCCAAGATAACTTTTCCTTATAAATATAGGTATTATTATCATTGCAATTAATCTTTTGATCTGGATTATTAATAAACTACGTGTTTTAAGAGTTTATTCCTTGTTAGGATTTTATTTCCTGAAGGTTTCATACTCAGTTATCAATCCCTAAATTAGAGTTAAACAAAAGTTCGGTTTCGCGTGTTGCGTCATTTATTATAATCTTTTCTCAAGCATAAGTTATAATACATCTTGTTAGTTTAATGCCACACATTTATAAAAACAAAATACTTGCAATTTGATTGATGATAAAGCCAACGATCACACTTTTAATGCTTAGTATTGTCTTTGTGATGCATGTGCGAATCGGAGCCGTTTATGTGGACTTTTATGAAATTTAATGCCGAATTCAAGACAAACGTTGATACATTAAAATTAACATAAATAATATTTTGAATGCATTTTCAAACTTCTATATGAGTAGCTTTCCATTATTAACTTTCCTAGTTAAGCTCATATTTTTCTTTTCTTTTTAATACCAAACATGTAATTATAGCTTTGTGTGTACAAATTCGGTGCAATACAGTACGCGTTATTCAAAATCGTTTATGAAAAATTATAAAATTTCAATTGTGAACAAAACAAACCCCATGACAAAATGAGATAGATACAATGGTACAATTACCACACGGCTCTCACCTCAACCTTTTTTTTTTTTTTTTTTTTTTTTTGAAAAAACCTCAACCTACAACTGACCTACCAATTGTTTATGTTACTCTTATGTAGGGGTGTAAACGAGCCGAGACAACTCGCGAACAACTCGAGATCGACTCAAAAAATACTCGATTCGACTCGATTTTAAACGAGCCGAGACAACTCGCGAGCTACTCGACTCGACTCGATTACACATTTACACCCTATATATATATATATATATATACAGGGGGACTTTCAAACGAGAACCATTTTATCCGCAAGAACTGAGAGAACCACCAAAAACATACATGCACGCCTTTTAAAATAAAATAAAAATACATGCAAATCATCAATAATCGTAAACATCCACCTATGTTCTTCAATATCATTATGAACTCATCCTCTTTTTTCACAAAAACCTTACACATGGCCGCAATATTGTCGTTGCACGTTTTATAAGAACATACATGCACACCTTCAAAGAAAATTTTTGTATTTCGAATTTCTTATCAAATTCTTTAGAACAACTATGTTTTTTTTAAAACATATGTGTTGTTTTGAAAACATATGTGCAAAAATACAATTATTGAAGGCGTGCATGTATGTTTTTGGTGGTTCTCTCAGTTCTTGCGGATAAAATGGTTCTCGTTTGAAAGTTACACTATATATATATATATATATATATATATATATATATATATATATATATATATATATATATATATATGTAAATAGGGGTGTAATCGAGCCGAGACAACTCGCGAACAACTCGAGATCGACTCGAAAAATACTCGACTCGACTCGATTTTAAACGAGCCGAGCTCGAGCATGTCAATACTCGACTCGACTCGGCTCGATTACACCCCTACTCTTATGTACACATTTTTCGACTGAAAACACTAGTATATAAAATTTGGAAATAATATTAACTTTTTAGTTTGTTTTAAGCAAGTTACTTATTTGTGTAAACAAACTTAAAACCGCTATTTTTCGACTGAAAACACTAGTATATAAAATTTGGAAATAATATTAAACTTTTTAGTTTGTTTTATAAGCAAGTTACTTCTTTGTGTAAACAAACTTAAAACCGCTATGTTTGAGTTATTTTATCTGGCAGTAAAGCATTACTTTTATCAAGAAGTTTAGCATGATCACAAACTAGCAAAATTTAAACTTACAACATTTTACTACAAGTCATTTACCATTAGGCCACCCACTCCTAAATGGTTTATATTGCCACGTTCTTTGTGTTAACATATACAGTAGTTTTTTATTTATTTATCGAAAACATTTTTTATTTACAGTTTACTTAAAAATTTGACGAGAAATATCATACTCAAGCACTCACTCACTCTAGCCAACATAATACATAATATTAGTGGAAACACGCCATTAAACAATACTCCGTAATATAACTCTAAGAGGTCCCCATTATCAACTTAGATATACACACCACGTGGATCGTCTAACATAATTAGCATTTCCACTCATCATGAAATGATAGGCGCTTAAATTCTCATTAATAATTAAGACATGATTAGTGCTAATAGGCAGCAATCCCGAAATTTAAGGAAATTTAAGGAATCACGGATCTTAATCATTGTTAAGCAAAGGTTATTAATTAGGGGAGATGATATAAACACTACCAAAAATGATGTGCACACCACAATCATGCATATGTGATGTTGTATTATGTGCATCACTAATGTGTTTTTGTGATGTGTACATTATTTTTTGTGGTGTGCATATCACCTCGCGTTAGTTATGCATGTGATGGAATGGATCAAATGAGAAGAGTGATAAGTAATTCTAGCCAAATATTTTAAATTAGAGAGAAAATTTGAAAGAGCACGCATTCACTTTTATATATACATCTAAAATATATAGTTGCGATTACTTCTCTAATCCTTCTTATTTTACACATTTTTCTCATTTGATCATAACTTATACATGTATCAATAAAAGTAAAATATTCAAAACTCAAAGTATATTAGAAGCTTAGAGCATATACTTTTACACTATCTTAATACAAAAGAAGAATAATATTGGAACATTCTTTTCACTAAAAAATAATTACTCAATGTATGCACTTAATTTTGCATTAAACTTTATTTAATACTTTATTTACCTTAAAGAAGATGAGACTTTGACAAATAAATAATATTGTAAGACTGAAAGTTAAAATGTTGTAATTTTGTTAAATAAATAATACCTTTTTCGTCTTTAAATAAATGTCATGTTATGATTTTATTTTTATTATTATTTTTTTTACTTTAAATATTTTTATTTATGTTATATAATAACTGATGAAAATTATACCAATAAAAATACATTTAAAATTAATTCATTTATATATTTTGCATTAAAAAATTATAAATCCAAAAAAATAGTTAAAGTCAAATTTGAAAAGTAAGACTTTAAAAAGTAAAAGCAAGACACCTGTTTAGAAACAGAGAGTATAACATTGTACTCCGTATTTGATACATTTTATGCATTTATGTTCATTGCACTGAAATAATGTTAATGTTTAACACATACATTGGAGAATATTTCTTGTATTTTTCGCATTATCTTAGTGCAAAAAAGTAAATAGGTTACTATAAACACATCGATAATCTTTGGGGCTTTTTTTTTCTTTTCTTTTTAACGGCAATAAAAATAAAAAAGTCTTTTTAAATACTTTTACTCAATTTAGTATAGTGCTTGCTTTAATTATGACGTTCGCAAAAAAGAAGTGTCTCCATTCTTCATGGTTAATTGATTTATTGTGGCCCGCTACGTATAGGATCCCAAAACAAATTAAAAGTCGAATGCATTTGACATCATTTGTATCACTGCATGTTCTTTACTTGATACTCAAAACTAAAGATGCATTGCAGAACGATACACGCATATACTTTATTTCTATCACAAATGAGGTTTTACCAGATGAAACTGTTGAGTTCGATGCTTTGTCGAAAATGAAAGAAGAAAAAAATGACAATGATCACATATTCGGGTCACATGCCAATGAACATTTCGATCTTTCTATGTGGCTGAGAGTCACAGCCAAAAAAGAATGATCCAATGCTTTATTGTGTTAATAAGCAACTTACTAACTTCATCGTCACATATTCCTAGTACTTCTCATTCACTAATCATCATTTTCACCCTCTCTAATCCTCATTCACCACCCACCGTTTAATTTAAGGGTTATGTTATTGGTATCCCTCATGGCCAACAAAAAGTACATATGTTTTGTACTTTTTACCCCCTTTTGACCAATTGTTTACAATACAATACAGTTTTTTTTCAGTTTTGATTCCGTACTTTTTGACAATTTAGTATTTTTGACTTGATAAACTTTATATTTTTTGTTTCGCACTTTTCGTTTCTCAGTTTTGTAACATAAGCAAAATTAAAAAACTAAATAAATAAAAAATGGGTGGTTATTACTTGTAGAAATGGGGTCTTATTCATATTTTTTTGAGAAGGTTCATATTAATTGAGAAAGTTTTTATATTGATAAGATTGAGAAATATCATTTTGAACTATTTATTTATATTTTTTTATTTGATTCACAAATATACATTAATTAATAGTGAATGGAATCTATAAATCACAAATTTGATTCACAAATCTTTTGTAAAAATCGAGTCATGGTAATAATTCATTTAATTTGTACAGATAAATCACAATGGCACTTATATCGCAAAATCATGAAATTTTTAATATTAATTCAATTTTTTACATATTTTGGATTAGAATCACATTAAAATGAGTTTTACACTCACATTAAGTGACGTAGTGTAAACTTTTATTAAAAAAACTTGATTTTTCATAAATGCATTTGGTCTAAAGCAATTGTGTTTCGGATCTTGTCTAAAGCAATTGTGTTTCGGATCTTGTTTATGATTTTTCATAAATGCATTCGGTCTAAAGTTTTTATATTGATAAGATTAAGAAATATCGTATGATGCTCTCTCTCTCGCAGCCACTTGGTTCGGTCACCTTCCTTACCGGACAGTTGGTATCATAGCAAACCCCACTAACATGTTGCTATGAATCTTGACAGTTTGAAAGCGAGTCAAGAACACATATTATGTACTTTATTATTTAATTTTACATCTACAGTAAGGTATATTTTTATGCTATTTGAGCTTTTATTCGTTTATTTACCATGCGTCACTTTACTTCGACTAAAAATTATAAATTAAATTAAATTAAATTTCACTTTGTTGTTCAGGAGAGAGAAAACACAAAGTTTAATAAAAGTGGGGCCACTTTAATTTTCAACCACTAAAATGGAATATTCTTCCACTAATTCTCTAGTTTTTACTAAATAAGGAAAGTGGACAAATAAATTGAGACATTCATAAAAAGAAATATGAACAAATAAATTGAGTCACTTTACTTCGACTAAAAATTATAAATTAAATTTCACTTTGTTGTTGACAATTTGAATTACTCATTGTTTTGGTGAATTTTCATATGAAAGTGATGGATGAGCCGATTATAACGCCGGTAAGGTACCAAGCGCGCACATGCACGTATCCCACTTGACTACAAAAAAACAATTTGTGTTCTAACAAAAAAACCAAAACAGTTAGACACAGCCAAAATCTGGCTACTTTTCAATGTTGGTATTCTTTCATTTCAAGTAATTTATTTTCATAATATTATAAAATACGAATTCACAACTATACTTTAAATAGTGAATCGTCTAAAAACCAGACCTTCCATCAATCATTCTACATCCATAAACCTTTAGTTGACCGATCAAATGAGAGCTCTTGAGTTAAATGGCTCGGGTTAAATCTATTAGAAGGTATTAGGCTAGTTGACTCAAACCCACAACCGGGCTTGGGCCAACTAACCAAAAACCTTCTACGAGTTTGAGTCAACTAACCTAATACGTTCTAATACAATCCCAGTTAATGACTAATTAGGTTTGTGGGACAAAGATCATTGCATGAGGCATGGTCGTTAGGGAAGGTTCAGGTCGTCAACTCGTTGATACCTGAGATCAAGGTTTCCCCACCCATCTACATATTTTGAGTAATCATACGTTTCTATGATATGAAAGTTATCTTCCAAAAAAAATATACGTTTTTATGATATAATTAGTTAAAATTCTGTTATTTAACCAAGTATTGTAACTTTTATACTTAACTATTTGTCGTAACCTGTTTTTTTTACTCGTATGATTTGAAATTTTGAACAGCTAAGGCCACTCGGCAAGGCAAGGTGAAGGGATCACCTTTTGCCAAAGTAACGCATGAAGGTCCTTGCCATCCTCCCTTGTTCACGCATGAGACACGAAAACCAAAAGAAGAAGTGGTGATTAGACCACCATAAGTATCACTTGATGTTTTATTATTTTTTATTTTGTGTGTGAGTGTGTGTGGGGTATTTAGTGGGATATATTTGTATAAAGTGAGTATTTTAATGAAAGGTGAAGATGGTGTAGCCTTGCCCACAAAAAGGTGAAGTGAGATGAAGGGGACTGAGAGAAAAAAAAAAGCTGATGTGGTGCTAATGTGTATGATGAAAAATACATTCCCTTGCCATCCAGCCTAATGGTTTTTGAGTGGTTATATTTGAAAAGAACATTAATTCAAATCTGAAAAATTACCAAGTGTGACAGTAAATGTGAACCGCTCATTTGAGTCAGACAAAAACATGGTTTCAGGCCAAGGGTGGTTCATAATTTAGGTTGGCAAATCAATGCCCATCCGGTCTTGACCGGTAGCAATGTGTCTGTACTATAGGATAAATACATACTACTTCATTCCCTATTTGACCAAATTAAATTACAGGTACCTAAAAAGCTAAATGCATGTGAAACTTTGAGATGTTTTGTATGATTTTGTAACCATCATCACTTAGGCCGCTCACTGTAAGCTTGGAAGATCGGCTTTGGCGATCGATTCCCACTCGATCGAGTTACTATGGGTGAATCCATCACCCCTTTTTTTTTGGAACTTGGTCTTCAATGCGATCGACATATTTCCCATTTAATGTGCATTATTAATTGGACCGTTTGTATTATAGCCGTTTGAAAAAAGAAAAAAAAAACCCTTATAAATACACAACATATTAACACAATTCAATCCACAAAATCTCACAATTCTCTCAATTCAAAATGTCTAAGAAAACACCACAAACAAAAGGCCGAAAATCCCGATTGCCACAAAACATCCCGCAATTAACATCGGATCCGAATTTCCGGTTAACCGGTATGTCACCAAACGTCAATTTCCGACCCGCTAGTTTAGATTATCAATCGCAACAACCTCTACAACAACAAACTAACAATCCATTTTATCTAAATCGTCCTATTAATCGTCCATTTGTTACACCATATCAAAACAACCAACAACAACAACAAAGCGACACCCGTCGAAGCCAACAATCTATGTATGGCTCACCAGAATCGGTGTATCGTCCAACAATGGAATCATCAATGTCTTCCTATTCAAATTATCCACATTATTTTCCGGTTAACCGTATGAATCTTGGTGCTTGTGATTTTGAAGAACAATTATACAACAATCCAGATTTTTATGTGGGAACTGGTTCGGGTTATCCGAGTCAAGTGTATCACGGTTCGGGTTATCCGAGTCAAGAGTATCACGGTTCAGGTCATGGTTCGGCTCATGGATCGTATCATGATTCGGTTCCAAATGATGACGACGACAACACAATTTCGGAAAAGATGTCACCGGTCAAACCTAAGAAACGAGCTACAAAGGCTAAGAAGAAGACTGTTGAGAAAGAAACCAAGAATGATTCGTCGCTTTGGACACGCAAAGAAGAGATCGCATTGTGCAAAGCTTGGTGTGATACGTCCGAGAATAGCATAACGGGAAACAGCCAAAATGCTAAGGGATTTTGGCAGAAAGTGATTAATTACTTTGAAAAAGAGGTTGGTGCAGAAAGAACATACAACTCGATTATTACCAAGTGGAAAAATAGGATTCGTCCTAGAGTTGGTTAGTTTTGTGCCATTTACGACAATGCGTATAGGAATTATGGAAGTGGTGAGAATGACCTCACTGTTTATAGAAGAGCGTGTGAAGAATACCAAATAGTGTATAAGCATGCGTTTGTATTGGAGCATTGTTGGGAAATTCTGAAGGACCATGAGGTTTGGAAGGATAATGAGATGCCAGCTTTTTTAAGCCAAGATGCGGGTCAAAAAAAGCTAGGACTTCTGAAACCGGTTCGGATGTGCCTGATGATGAAGAGACTCGAAATGAGCGACCAATTGGTCGTGATGCCGCTAAGAAAAATAAAAAGAAATCGTCGGAGATTTCCAAGTCTTCCTATATGGAAGATGTAGCCGAGAAATGGAAAACCATTAAGTCCATGGCATTGGGAAAGAAGAAGGAGCTGGCAGACGGATACTACGAGTTGAAGAAAAAAGAGTTGGAGCAAAGGCAAAAGAAGTTGGAGCTGGAGCAAAAGAAAGCGGAAATGGATGACAGAAGACTTGCATTACGACAACAAAGACTTGAACTTGATCGAGAAAAGAAATATCAAAAAGACATCATATTCTATATCACACCAATCGACCCATCTTTGCCCGCATTACAACGACAAAAAATGCAGAAAATCAAAGATTCGATCAAGGCACGCCACAACCTAGATTGTTAGTTTTTAATAAGTGTCGTAATGTTTTAATAAGTGTTGTAACGTTTTTATTTTATTCGAATTATTATGTAACGTTTTAATTATTAATGAAATTTGAGTTTGCGAAAAAAAAAAAAAAAAAAAAGATCATGGTCACCCTTACTGGAGCACCTAATCGCCTGAAGGTCGCTGGAGAGAGAAAGCTGACGTGGCAGAGAAAATGGGAGTGATTGATTGCCCTTACTAGGGGCAGCCTTAGTAACAACTATCAAGTCACCTAAAATCCTGATAAGAGTTTAGTGTTTAGGATTAAAACCTCACTTTGAGCATATTTTGAGATGGCTAAGAAAATGGTTGAAAACGATTATAGTAATATCTCGATTATACCGCGTAGATATGAGCCAAGGTGAATAGAGAAAACCATGGACGGAGGATAGTGTACACAAAAGGGGGTGGTGGGGGGGGGCCCCCCCAAGTTTTTTGACATCAAAACTTAAATTTGAACTTTTTACTTGTTGGAATAGTCATTTTCCATATAACATGTTGAAAATTTTATAAAATGCCCCCCTAAAATGATTACTTTATACTTTGGCCCCCTAGTAGAAGTGTTCAAGCTCCGTCCCTCGAGAAAACCACATCTAATACATCTTGTCATCTTGATTTTTATACTATCACTTGATCCTGCTTCGTAGTTTTAACTTTTATTAAATGAAAGCCAAATCTAAGCTTACAAAGGCCATGTGTACAAAACTTTATATCATATCATGCCTTCTAACATGCATGATGTTAAAGAAATCTGAAAATTAAAACACTAACATGGTAATGTGAATAGTTGAATTCATTAATACCAAGATATCAATACATAATATAGGATTACAAAAACTATTCTATAAGTCGGCTTTAGCCCAATACATAAATATATGGACTAATAAAATATATCGACTACCACTCTCCCACAGTTTGAGCGAAAAAAAAAACTGAACGCTCAAGCTGAACAAAACTCTTCAAACAAAGCGGAAGGCAAACCCTTAGTAAATATATCCCAATACTGATTGCAAGATGAAACATGAAGAACTCGGACCTGACAAGCAGCAACAAAATCATGAACAAAATGAATATCTATGTCTATATGCTTCGTAAGTTGATGCTGAACCGGATTGGATGACAAGTTAACATCACTTACATTATCACAGTAAACAAGTGTAGCTGAAGGTAAAGGAGTATGCAGCTCACGTAATAAATTCCGCAACCAACAAGTCCCAGCAACAACATTGGCAACACCACTATACTCTGCATCGGCACTGGATCGAGAGACCGTCTGCTGATGCTTAGAAGACCAAGATAGTAAGTTGCTGTCAAGAAACACATAATAACCTGAAGTCGATCATCTAGTAGTAGGTCAACCAGCCCAATCCGCATCTGAGCAAGCAAGTAAAAATGTAGTTGAAGATGAGTATAACTGTAACCCATTATCTAAAGTGCCAAGAACATATCGCAAAATCAGCTTAAGAGCAGAAAAATGCGGCTCCCGTGGATCATGCATATAAAGAAAAACTTGCTACACTGCATAAGAAATATCTGGACGAGTAAAGGTAAGATGCCGAAGAGCACCTGCATGACTACAATATAACGTCGTATCAGAGATCGGGTCACCATCACCTCCTAGTTTAGACTCAGTATCAACAGGAGTCCAACTAGGTCGCAGTTAATCATATGAGCCCTCCCAAGAATCTCAGCGGCTTACTTACGCTGAGATAAGAACATCCCCGAGGAATCACGCACAACTGAAATATCCATAAAATAATTAGGTGAACCGAGATCCATCAAAAAGAACTCCTGATGCAATGAACGAATAATCCGCTGTAATAAAGCCTCAAATGAAGCAGTCAGAACAATATCATCCACATATAGTAGTAAGTAAGCAATGTCAGTGCCCTGGCTGTAAATAAATAAGGATGAGTCACAGCGACTATGAGTGAAACTGACACGTGTAATATATCCTGCAAATCGCTGAAACCAGGCTCGAGGGGCCTGCTTAAGGCCATAAAGAGACCGCTGTAATAAACAAGCATAGTCAAGGTGTGCGGAATCTAGAAATCCTGGAGGCTGATGCATATAAACTGTCTCAGATAAGTCACCGTGAAAAAAAGCATTCGTGACATTAAGCTGATGAACATGCCAATGTCGAGAAGTGGCAAGACTAAGAACGGTGTGAATGGTGGCCAATTTAATGATGCGGCGGATTGCAACACCGAAGTTTTACAATCCTCCTAGGTAGAGTACCTAACCGTTGTAGTGTAGTATAGGTATGACACAGGTGACTGATCGTTCTCTAAAGGAATAGTGAAGTAGGCTCGAAAGTGTATAACAAAATAAGTCCAGGGGTTGAGGGATGATTATTTTTGTATTTTCATATTTTATAGAAATCAAGGTAAAATCTCGGGGTTTGAAGATGTAGCAACCTGTAAAATTCCCCAGTAATTTGTATATTACTAATCAAGTATTAAATTCTAATACAGTTCAGTTAACCATTTTTATGACCTAAATTTGAAATTTTGTTATTATATTACAAACACATTGGAACGAGCTCACACACGGACCACAAATGATCCAACACACTCAATATATATCAAACGGATCACCAACACTATTTCTAGCCCAAGTCTTGGCCTGTTACTATTCTAAGGCCCAACCCAACAAAACTAAGTTTTATTAAACTTATTAAGTAACACTTGACTGAGCACCTTTACTTTAGCCCGTTTTCTTTCGAATTCGACACACAAGTACTACAAATTTTTGCACCACAAGACTCTCTACACTCCCAAGAAACAGTAGGTCGAAGTCTCACCCCCTCATTCGGATATTTGGACACTTAACAAGACACAAAGTGAATGCCACTCGGAACATGTACAAGTCGCACCCTATTTACCCATTTTTAACACAACTCGATCAAAACTAGTTTTCACCTATACATTCAATTTTCTATGATCTAATATGAGTTCACCACCATGTTTCTCACCTTTGTACTCAATATCACACGTTAGAAATGTTGTTTTGGACCATATATGTACCAAACGAGACATATATATGCATATACATTCTACTCGATACATAACTATGTTCAAATACCAAAACCCCCTCCTAAGCTACATAATACTCAAGTATTATTCCTTTATTCCCTGTTACAACATCAAATCACCAAGTTGTTAGGGTATAATACAATATTTTCGAGTATATATACATTCATAATACTCTTGCATTAAACCCCATTCACACCACAAGGTTTTAGCTCATTTCTCCTAAGTATTCCTCCCCAAGCCGAGTTCTCAAGAAGATCAGGAGCAATCTCCACTCGTTCGAACCTATTTCAAGTCTTATAGCACCATTTCGAGGCATTATTGATCGGTTCTAGCAAGCTTCGACCATATTTCCTTGTTCTTGATCCATTTCGAACGTAAACTCCACCATTTAAGGTGTAGTAAGTCATCATAAACTCTTTTCAATACATTCTATTCGATTATATTCCCCTCATGCATAGTTCTTTATTCATTTCGATCGTATATCACTTTTATTTCATTTATACGCTTTTCTTTATTTATTTCTTTACGTTTAACGCAATGACCCCCTCAAAGGACGGCTAAGAACATGTGTTTTAATTACATTTGACACTTACATATTCAGTTATTTACTTATCGCATCACATTTCTATTTATATCGAATCGTATTTCATTTATATATGTCATTTACATATTATACGAATCATGTTAACTTGACTAAGAAATGGACTAATAAAATTGGATTCGAACATACACCATATTAATTTTATTGCTCTAATCGTTTTTTCATAAGCTCATTAATCAAGTTCATGTTTTGAGTTTTCCCTCATAAGCTCATATAAGCTCCTTAAAAAGCTCAAAGCTATCGCTATGCGGACTGCCCTTAAACCCTTTATTTTTTCGAGTGGGCTTAATAGCCCAATAAGCAGTTTTTATGCTTATTTGATAAGCTGACCTTATAAGCACTTTTGTAACATTTTTAAACTCAATAAACAAGCCCAAAGGTAAGCCCAATATTTCCTAAAACACCCCGGATCAAATTTCGTTAATGGGCTTTAAATATAACTCGTTAAAGCCCATTTGCTTAAAAATATGCAATTCGTGTAATAAGCAGTTGAAACTCATTTGAATAAGCTTTATTAAGTTCACAAAACTCTTAGAATTCTTTTCCAACTCTTTTTGTAAAATTTGGACTAAATTTGCGAAGATTTGTATTATTTGGGTTAAATATGACAAGTTCGTATAAATATGTGGTAAAACTGTTAAATTAATAACATGAGGATATATATTGTTAAAAACAGTAAACAGAAGTTTATTTTTTTCATTTTGGAAACAATGGGACTAAAAATGTAGTATATACATAACCAAGGACTAATGGTGCAAAGTTAACACCGTTAGGGTAGAAAGTGTAAAACTGGTAAAAGTACAAGGACCAAACTGTAACTTTATTACATATTCATTGTTATTGCATATTTTGCATTCCTCATTTCACTCACGTGCATTTTCTCACGTTTCGTTCAATATTTTATTCTCGTTACGTTTATATTTATATAAAACAAATTTTAACGATTAACTTAACGATACATTCAAACACCTTTCGAAAGAACGATATTTATGGAATCAATGACATAAAAACATGATAATATTATGTATAATATTATTTTTGAACTTTAAGCATTTTAAGCTTATCACACTCATATCACCCACCAAATCGTTATCCATTACTCGTTTTCACACACGTTGTTAATAATAAGTCAAAACACCAAATTCTCAGACTTCACTATTATCCAAGTCCTGTGTTGAAGCCTTTTTCGTAATTTCACTTGATTTCACATTCCCACCTTGCCAGTTACACACAAGGTGAGTCATAGCCCCACTTTTACTTATTTATCAAAGTTTACTCTCTATGGGGGAGATACATGCTACAAACACCCACAAGTATTTTCAAGTATTTTTGTATGCTTCACCTGATATGATATTGACAAGTTACTCTATTGCCACTAGCCCCTAACATCATGAACCATTAATCACTTGCGAGTGAACGCGAATATAGTGAATAGATCTATTAGAGGCTGACCGCCTATTCCACTAATGCCGGATTGATAGTCTTAGTTACTAGCCGGATTAGTCGCAATGCACTATATTTGAAGGAAATAGGCACTGGCAAATCACCTATTACACGAGGGCCCCACACCGGTTACTACACTGTTAACGTTTGCGTGTCATGAGACTTAGGGCAATTTGTACAAATGCAATATCACCATTTTAAACATGATTGTAATTCACAGGCAATCACAACTTGTGTTCTCTCAAACAAATTATTATTACAAACTCTATGATTTCACTCAACAATTTTGTTGACTTTTAACATGTTTATCTCAGGTAATTAGCGGAGCAAACAAGGTACGGAGCGGGCAATAAACCAAGGGTTTTAATGTGGTGTAAAACAAAGTCATGTCATTCACTTTTAAACTACTACACCCTTTTATGGGAAGTTTACAACTCTGATATTTTCACATTTTGTACTTCAACTTTGAATTGAATAACAAGTACTTTTAAAAATTCCTCTTTTGAGCCATTTTCTATTATTATGCAAAGATCATCCCCGTAATACCCTGGTTAGTCTTCCGCTGTTATACAAATGATGAGCATATTAGGGGGAAATTGACAATAAAATATCAGGACTATTTGATGTTATCACAACTTAGGCAAGTGTTACCTGCAAACACGCTCTTACCCAATAATTAATCACACACACTAAATACTTAAGAAGAATCTCTACTCAGTCGACTTATGGTTGCTAGAGGATCCTTAATTCTAATCACGTTTCACTAGACGTCTAAATGTGGTACGAGCCACAGCTAGTTTTCTAATGCCTAACGTGCACACCACTAACAAGAAGCAATAATATTAAAGACTATAACTAGGTTTCATGCAATCATAAGCAAACACTAATTAATTTAGCCAAGCATGTTAAATCGAAGATAAGACAAACAAATAATCACACAACACATAGACATATTGTAATGATTAAGGATTGAATAACTTATCTTCATTAAAACATGGAGTTGTGGGGGCTAAAAACCCTTACAAAAGCTGTAAAATTCGGACCTCAAAGTATCTCTCCAATCCCACACAAAGTATCTACTCTTATAATGTAAATCATACGAAAATATATATAGTATTACAGTTGTGACGGCGTCACTTAGTAACTGTGACACTGTCAGCTCGCCGTCATTAGGGTTTCGAGATTGGCACCGACTAATTGAAGCGCCACCTTATGATTGCACGCCGTCGCTCTTCAATATCTTGGTCATGACTCCGTCAGCTCAAGGCCGTCTCTCTACCCGAACCTTAAACCTAGGCAAACGGCAACTTCCAAATCATAAACCAAGACTACACGGTAGGCTAAGGCGAATAGGTGTAACGAAACAATACAAAATATGGGTGAAGAAACGAAAAAAAATGCTCGAAAAGGTGTAACTAGGGGTATACTGCACTAAAGGTGAGTGCAACATAAGGGTTTACACGGGGGTCGAAAAGTCGAGGTGACTAATCGATAAACATACACAATAATACACATATGGGCTATTTGGTGTAAATCCCAAAACATTGCCTTCTCGAACTATCCTTCCCAAATGTATCAAGCTAACTTGACACACTACTCGTCTATGTTCTCAAAATGATGTAAAGGCCAAGTTCTAAAGTTTACAATACCACCGGCACACTCAATATTTGGTGGATTTGAGTAATATGGGAAAAATAGAAAGGCTAAACCTCACCAATGAAATCAAGTGGTTTAGTGTGCTCGGCTAAGGTCTATTCTAGTTTGGTTAAGAAAAACATGTCAAAAAATTTTAAAATGGCATAAGTTTTTAAAATAAACTTAAAAAACGGGCAATTAAAGTTCAAATTATAATTCTACTCCCGTCCCCCCACTTGAAATGTACAAAGTCCCTTTTATACGCAAATATGTAATAATAAAAGGAGAAAAGTAGAATTGGAATGAGAACTCCCTTGAAATTTGCTCCAAAAATGGTAGAAGGGTCACGTTGAAAAGACGTGTCTTTACTTCACCTCCATAAGCAAACTTCAAATCCCTGAAATCACGACACTACCAACAAGTATAAATCTAAAAAATAAAAAGGAAAAACAAATAAAAACCTAACTCACTTTCGTAGGAATCACGGTTGCATTTAGCGTATGCAATAAGCCTTTTAAACCACTCGGTGTCCCGAGTGGACGAGTGAAGTCTCGTGAGGGTTTACAGGGAACACACCCACAAAGTTCATTTAAAACTAATACAAGGTTATGGAATGTAAGTTATTTTAAATTAAAAATTTTTTGATACATGGGAAGATTACGGCGTAAACTCATGGACTGAGTTACGCCGCAAGTAATTAAACCTGACAAAATTGCTGATATCTGAGGATGGTTATTGATAAGGATTTATTTGGTACCTTTTTAAAGGGTCATTTAATCCCGAAATCAAATAAATATGATCAAATATTGCCTAAAATCATTTCTTTTTGTATTTTAGGTACTTGGGACGAGAAATCTGGAAATCGGCTCTTTTTGGACGTATTTAGACAAAAAAGTGAAGAAAACGACGAAGTCGCGAAAAATCTGTCAGACCTGGACATCTGACGGCGTCACACGCTACAACGTGACGCCGTCCCTTGCTATGAAGCTAGAATTCTTGGTTCAAGTTTATCAAGTGAAGCCTCAGAGAATTTTAAAGAACTTACAACCTGACGCCGTCAGGTACAAAATGAAGAAGGGAGTCACGTTTTAAGCTACAAAGAGACGGCCCAGAAGATTTATAAGGTGACGGCCTCATGTCAGTCCTGACACTGGCATAACGGTGACTTGCACAGGACGAAACGCTAGATGCGGCGATCTGACGGCGTCACGACCTATAAGGTGACGCCGTCAACATTATAAACTTATATATACTTTCGCATTTTTTTCATTAATTCGTGTAACACTTTAGAGAGGGAAACCCTAGACGATTTTTACTGCAATTGTAAGGCTTTTACAGCCTTTGAACTTCATGTTTCAATGAAGATAAGTTATCCCTTTAATCATTCGTTTGATTATTTGTTTATCTTTTCTTTGCTTTAACATGGTAGCTTAAGTTTATTTATGTTTGCTTAGATCTAGTGAAACCTAGTTATTGAATATTGATTTGTTGTCTCTTGTTTAGTTGATTGCCTCGCGTTAGGCTTAAGAAAACTAGCTAACCTCTTATATGTAACTTGCTTGAACATCTTAGAAACGCAACCGTAGAGTGCACTATTGGTTTTTATCATTGTATTTATTACGTGAGTTGCGGCTTGTAGATCCTGGATAACTTAATAGACTTTAAGGGATTTAGGGGAGACTAAAGCTCATAGATTTGTGGACTTCGGCACCTCCCCACGACCAATATTAAGGAATACAACGCTTCAACTAAAACAAGGATGTGACGATTCAACAAATCAGTAGGAGATAAATAGGGAATAATTAAATCTAAGTAAACATGCTCTCCTCTCATAAGTAGTCACCACTTTTACTTTTCCGTTTAATTAGTTTTAATTAATTTTATAATTCATAGTTTTTGGGTTAGTTGACTAGCAACTAATTCCGCCCACTCTTTCAAAACCGAGACTTTTACTTGCTTTCATAAAAAAATAATAAAAAGACAAAAAGAATCATCCCTCACCTCTAGACCTATCTCTTCATACATCTTGACCTAACGACACTATTTTCCTAGAGAACGATCAATCCCCCGGACCTACCTACACTATACTACAACGATCAGGTACACTGCCTGGAGGATTGTAAAACATTTTGCGAGCGTTACAATTTCTCTCATCAAGTTTTTGGCGTTGTTTTCGGGGAATAGTTATTGTTTAGGTTCAATTTCTATCTCGTTTAGGTCTACTCACTAGATTCCTATCAAGTGATATTTTATCCTTTTTATTAGCTTTCTTGTAGTTTATCTTTTCTTCGTTCCTTTTGTTTTGTAATCCTCTTCTTTTGCCACCATGGTGAATAAAGGTATCCTCGACCCCATCATCCAACCACACCAACCACACCAATAGCAATCCCACCAAGAACAACCACACCAAGACCCACCTCGAGCCCGTACTCTTGGTGAGTATTCCCAACCTAGCCATCAAGGCTATCGAAACACCATTGAGCTCCCCCAAAGAGCCAATGTGTCTCCCTTGCGATCTGACACCATTCGGTTGGTGCAAAGCGGATGTGCATTCCATGGACTTCGTTTTGAAGATCCAAACCAACATCTCAAGGATTTCCTTAAAATCCTAGATTCCATAGACCTTGATGTTGACACTCAATAGACAACGCGTTTGCGTCTCTTTCAATTCTCTCTATGTGACCAAGCTAGTCAATGGCTTTGAGCGTTTACCCGCGGGATCCATCACATCTTGGGATGATCTCACTTCTCGTTTCCTCGCTCAATTTTTCCCACCGGGGAGAATTACCAAGCTAAGGAATGACATCTTGATGTTCCAACAACGTCAAAGTGAATCTCTTTACGAAGTGTGGACTCGTTTCAAGGACTTACTCCAAAAGGTCCCTCATCATGGCATTGATCTTTGGCTTCAAATCCAAATTTCTATGATCATGTCAATCAATCCACAAGGAAAACCATTGACCAAGCGGCCGGTGGCAAGCTACGTGACAAGAATGCGGAAGAATCGTGGGGAATCATAGAAGATCTTGCTCTCTATGACAACGAATGTTGGAATGACCCCCGTGAGTTGAGCAAAACGGTCAAGGCAATATCCTTGCCTTCGAATAACTCAAGCATTCCCAACCGTAGGATCATGGAACTTGAAGACCAAGTCAAGTTTCTCATGAAATCCTACGAAGCTCCTATACCTTCAAATCAAGTGAACAAAATCACTTCTTCGTGTGAATTATGTAGTGGTCCTCATGACACTCGTGATTGCACGGAACTCCCCGAACAAGCTTTTATGGACTACGCATCCTCGCGTACCGACGAAGCGGGAGACAAGTGGTTCACTTTCAAACCCGAGCAAAACACTTATGGTGATTCATACAACCCGTCTTGGAAAAATCACCCGAACTTTAGGTGGAAACAAAACCAAAACTCATCTTAAAACAATTATGCCAATCCACCTAATCGTTTTCAATCAAACGGTTCATCCTCGAACCGTACCTTTAACTATAACCCTCCCAACAATTCCAACAATTTTGAAGGGTTAATGTCTAATTTTATGGCATCTCAAGAAGCTCGTTTGACCAAGTTTGAAGCCGATTTCAAACAAAAACAAAGCGAGATGACAAATAAAATTGACAAAATATTGAAGGTTCTCAATGATCGAGTATTGGGAGCACTCCCAAGTGACACCGTCAAGAACCCAAAACTAAATGTTAACTCCATCTCATCGGTTTCGTCTCCTAGTTCTTTTCCTCAATATTACTCGGTCAATTCCATAACACGTGTTTCAAACAAACCCAAGTTTTTCAAAAAGACCAAGAAGACAAAACACCCAATAACTTGTCGGTCACCCAAGTAATTGAAACACCATGCAAACAAGAATCCAACCCTAATCTCGATGATGAATTCAAGGAACTTCACCTTGAACGTCCGGTTCTTGATGTTTTGGCTCATGCTCCTTACTACACTGCCCTTTTGGAAAAGTATAAGGAGAAGGTTAAGTTAGGAAAGAATGGGACCGCTTTTGTTCAAAACAATTTACCTAAAAAGTTAGATGATCCGGGCATATTTGTTTTACCATGTAAGATTGGGAATTCCAAAGCTTTTGATACATTAGCTGATCTAGGATCAGGTATTAACTTACTTCCGTTGTCCCTTTATAGAACCCTCAACTTAGGAAATTTAGAAGAAACGGAAGTGGTAATTGGTTTAGCGGATGGAAGTGTTGCTTATCCGGTAGGGATAATAAAGGACATGTTAGTGCATATAGGGAAATTAACTATTTTGGCGGATTTCCATGTCCTTGATATGGTTTGTGACACTACATGGCCATTGTTAGTAGGAAGAGGATTTTTAGCCACCGCTAGTGCCATGATTGATTGTAAGATGTCTAAGATAGCGGTAGGAGAAGGTGATACCAGGTCAATCTATGATGTCAAGAAACATGCTAATTATAATGATGAGGAACAATTACCTCACTGGGTAGCTATGGATAGGAAACCATCATGATATGGCCCTTGGATTAATGGAGATTAATTGGACCTCAACGCCAGTTCTATTTAGAGGAGGAATTTGTGAGCAAAACAAACTTTATAGAACAACTTTTGGCTAGGGATACCGAGGTAGACGCATTTAAGGATCCTTTAGTTTTTAGGAAGATGATTGAATTTCTAGGAGCCTTGCCAATTAACTTAGGAATGAATAAGTGGAAAAGTAAGAGTTCAAAACATAAGTGGAATTGGAATAGACCACCAAAAGAGGGTGATGGATCACGGCACATAAAGATGACTGATTGTACAATAAATTGCACGACCAGGCCTTCGATGATGATCAAAGGATTTATGGGGTGTTGAGGTTGCGCCAAGCTTGTCTTTAACCTGAAATAAGAAATACTAAGACACTACGTTAAGTGATTGCGCAGGGGTTGGACCCTGCGAACCACCTCCGGCGTGCGAGTAAGTATGTGATATGGTAAGTTGGTAGTAAATTGAGAGAGTTCAGTTAGCATTACCATGGTGCTTGCCCGTCTAAGCTATTTATAGGGGAGAAATAGGCCTTAGAGGGCAGTTGCACTTGATTCGGAGATCATGGGGGCGTCCCATGATTTGTGGTGACAGCTAGGGCTTTGTGACCCACGATCTCATTCTTGGCGGGAAAGCCTAAGGGAAGAGGGAACGTGGATGTGACCAGCTCAAGGTGGTTCTCCGTTCTAGTTCCTTCGAAGGAGATACCCCGAAGGGCTTAGGGCTTCGATTGGCGGCTTCCCAACAGGTAACCATGTCATAGATGAATGGTTTTACGCCAATGAAAAGTTTTAGGAGATTAACCTGGGCCTCCGAAGAGGGGGCTTCGCACAGGCTCGAAGAGGAGTCCTTCGACCCGTTTGGAGGGTACATCATCAAGCCCCCCAGTCGAAAGTGATATATACGTACGAGTTTATATTGCATTCGACTCAAAAACCAGCATGCACTATGTCCCTCGTGTTACAAAATCGTGCGAAAAGAAAATAAGTGCCTAACTAACTGCGCATTTAATGCAACTTAATCATTATCCTTCCACTTGCTACTTAAACCAAAACGGCTAGGATCTCGGTAAAAGTAAACATCTTTTCAAAATTTAAATTGTGTTTGAAATCCGTGAATGCATCAAAGTTGGATGGACACGTGTACGACCACGATTAGAAATACCATGGGTATAAAACGATATGGTACGGTAAACCCTAGCGCATTTTTACCTTCCGCCCAAAATACGCAAACACCTTACTGTGTTTTTTGTGCTTTCGTTGGCTCGAAAGGTAATATTTCATCATCCTTCTTTGATTTCTTGATCTTGTTATTGCAATATGAGTATGGCAGCAAAAAGAATCATTAGGCAACAAAAATGTACGTTATCAAAAGAAGCATTATCTGACTTTCTTCATGATTATCCCATACCCAAAGAGTTCAAAATCATGCTTCCGAGCAAAAATCAGAATATCTTTGATGCTCCCGCAGGATATGTGGGCTTATATGTGCATGCATTCGCCCAGTCAAACTTTAGGATACCCATTCATCCGTTAATTTTGGAGTTTTTGCAATACTACAAAGTTCACATTTCTAGGTTAAATCCCTTTGGCCTAGCCAAATTAACCACCTACATTGTCATGTGCAAAGCGTACGGTTATGAGCCCACACTAACTGTGCTTAGGGGATTTGTTAACCTATACCCTGGTGGCAATTGGATAACCATAGCTAAGAGAGGTGAACATGATGTGGCCTACCTAGTGACCAAACCCTTTTCGAATATCAGAAATTGAAAAGGGTAATTTTTCTATGCTGAGAACACAATCATACCTTCTGAGTATCCAGCTTTGTTGGATGAAACATATATGTTGGATGAAAAAAGATTCAATGACCCCTTACCTTATGAAATAAGAAGCAGTCCTATGTATCAGCGTCTTGCACGTCATCCAGTTGATGTGCAAACATTCCCTGAGCCCATCTTGTTTATGGCGGGCATTGTGGACCGTTGGGAGGGTCTCCGTCAAAGCCTGAGATAGTTTATGAAGGAAAAAGTATGTACATTCCCATTTAAATAAAACAAATAACTTATCTGCTGATATTTATCTCTTTTCTTTTGTTGTTGCAGGAATGGCATTCAGGAACTTTGTTGTGTCAGGAGGTGCAAAGGAGGTCAGCTTCATTTCTAATGACCCACAAGATGTGAGCTACGGAGTTGGGTCTCCATCTGTATCTGTGAATAACAATGATGTTGATGCTTCCCCAGTTGAGCCACTTGCAATAGTCCATCCTTCAAAACCTGTGAGTACTGAGGGAACCCCCGAGTTTATGGAGAACATTGCTGATTCTGATGATCCTCCCTCCGAGGGTGATCAACTGAAAATTGTGGGGTCCTTTGGCATCGCAGACAGGGTGCGAAACAGGAAAGGTACGAGTGCAAGGCCTTCGAAGGCCACCTCAAAGAGGAAATTAAACATCCTCACTCCTACCTCAAGGACTACCAAGCAAAAGACAGAGAAGTCTCATGGGAAAGCAATCATGTATTCGACTGAGGAAGTCGCTGATGATGATATCCATGGTAAGTAAAATCTCTTTTAATCCCTTCCTTCTTAATGTGTTCCGTATCTGATGGATACGCTTTATGCAGGATTGCCGAACACCAAGAAGCTACCGAATGCTCTCACCTGTCATCTGCTGGTTGACAATGTTACTCCTGCTAGCTGGAGGAGAACCTTGAATGATATGTCCATTGAAGGGCTGTGTGACTTGCACGACAAGAGTTATACCAGGCAGGCCATGTTGGATAATCATTTGAACACCCGGACAAGGGAGCTGGTTCGTATGGTGAAAGATGCCAAGGAAGAGGTAGCTGTGATTGTTGCTAGGGAGAAGAAGAGGGAGTCTCAGTATGCAGAACCAGAAGCCAAATGTGATGCGGCAATGTTGGATTTCGAAAAGAACCCAAGGTATGAAGCCCTCCGAGCTAAGATTGACACTCTTGAGGAACAATTGAAAGAGGCTCAAGCGGAGTGTGGTAAGCTGAAGGTTGAGGAGGCTAAGGTTTCTGGGTATAAGACACAAGTTGCTGCACTTGAGTCTAAATGCACCGGTCTTGAAACCGAAAGGGCTAGGTTGGTGGAGCAGGAGATCAAGCTATGTCAGGAGATGGACGGACTTAAACTCCAATGTAAGAGCTTTAAGAAAGATAGGGCTAAGGTGGTGTCGAAGGTTGTTCCTTATGTTGCGATGGAATTGTATCATAGTGATGAGGTGGGGGAGATAGTGGGAAAACTAGTGAACGCGGCCATTTTTTATGGTAAAAGCACGACGTTGGAGAGACTAAGAAACCGGTAGTCTTGTCGGAGGTACCTTATTACCGCCTAACGTTTGAGCAGGAGTACAACGATGCAGGCAACACGTTCACTTCAGCGGAGTACCATTTCCTCACCGAAGCAACCAAGGACCCCTTAGCCTCAATAGAAGATCTCCTGTCCAAGAAGCCGAGGAAAATTCAGCCTCCATCTCCAACCAAGAAGGCCGCATCCTTGAAACCTCCGTCTCCATCACACCAAGAGGATCCAAACTCCTCAAAAATTGCATGAAGGCTGCCATGTTGGCAGTAATTTAGTCTTAAGGGTGGCATGTACCCTTTTAAACAATTTCTTAAAATGCTTTGTTAGGCCTGTGCCTATGTATTTGAACAATTTATCTTTTGCATTTCTGGGCTTCGACCCAGACTTTAGACAATTATTTCGATGTTTAATGTTGGCTATGACTATATCTAGTCTTATAAATGCCAGTCAAGGGATAATGTCCCATTTTTGATATCATGCTTGTCTTCTCTTACGTTTATGTATAAACGTAAATATACAACCTAAGGTTATGACCTTATTGTGTGTATTTTGAACCAAGATTTTCAACAATCGTATAATTTGACTGCGACAGAGGGTCGCGACCCACTCTGTCTTTATCCTTATTTGAAAAGGGCTTAAAATACCCTAAGACTTTATAGGAAAGTTAATGTGAATTGTAATGGATGTTTTGTGTATACAAGACATGTGTCTTGAATCATCATTCGATATTGAAACTTGTAAAGTACTTGGCTAAGCAAATCTTTGTTGTATAGAACGAAACAAGAGATTTTGAGGGAAATATTTTATATCATTAATTGGGTAGGGAGGATTACATCATTTTAAGAAATGAACACTAAGACACCTACCATTAATGCTTCTTTCCCAAGTGAGAAGAATGCGTTACATGAATTTGAAAAACAAGCTAAGTGCTTTAAAAATAGTAAGTCTTGTATGTAAAACTTATGAAGGTTGGTTCCATTCCAAGTCCTATTCATGACTTTTCCCTTAAGCGTTATGAGCTTGCACGCTCCGTTGCCGTAGGCTTCTGACATGACGTAGGGTCCTTCTTATGTAGGCCTTAGCTTTGCTTGTGTTGTTTTAGCCGAAGGACATGTTCCTATGTGCCTGCATAATTTGGAGTTGTTCATCAACCCACTCATGCTGGTATTGTCCTAACCTTATCTCGATTTCAATTACAATGTCCCTGTTGATGACATCAACACAGGTGAACATTTGCTTTATGTTTAGGCCTTCGCAGAAAGATGGGAATACCCCTTCTGCAAATTGCTTCCCGTTGTCGGAGGTGATGATTAGTGGGACTCAAAATCGACAAATTATGTGTTCCCACGCAAACTTTTCCACATGCTTTCCTGTTATTGATGCCAAAGGTTTGGCTTCGACCCATTTGGTGAAGTAGTCTATGGCTATTACCAAGAATTGTACCCCTCCAGGAGCAACTAGTAAAGGTCCAACTATGTCAAATCCCCATTGGCCAAAAGGCCTTGCTGATGTTATAGAGGTCACGTCATGCTCTAGTAGTCTTCGAACTTTTGAGTGTATCTGACATGCCGCACATGTTTGTATTATTTCAGTTGCGTCTTCCAGTATTGATGGCCAATAATATCCCAACTTCGTTATTTTTGAGGCAATGGAGCGAGGACATGCGTGCACTCTGCAAGATCCTTCATGAATATCATAGATGATGCTCAAAGCCTGTTTCAGTCCCACACAACGAAGCCATGGAGATAAGAAAGACCTTTTGTAGAGATTATCCCCCATAATTCTATACTGGGGAGCCTTGACCCTGACCTTTCGTGCTAGTTTTGGATCATCAGGCAGAATACCACTTATCAAGTACACCTTTATTAGAGTCATCCAGTTGGAGCCTTCGTCAGATGCTTCGCCTTGTTTAATTGACCTATGGGCCAATACTTCCACTGATACCTCCTTTGTTTGGTGAGCAAATGCCATCAAGGCTAGCATGCTTAAGGCATCCGCTTTCTTGGTTTGGTTTCTGCGAACATGTGCTATCTCATAGGATTCGAGCCCCTGAAGAAGTTCTTTAGCTTTATCCAAATACTGTTTGATGGTGGGCTGCCTTACTTCGTAAGAGCCCTTGATTTGGTTGGCGACTAGCTGCGAGTCCACAAAAATGGCGAGGTCACGAACCTCCATGTCCTTTGCGAGTCGGAGGCCAGCTAGCAAAGCTTCGTACTCTGCTTCATTGTTCGCAGCCTTGAACTCAAAACGTAATTCATAAGTGTACTCTTTTTTCTCCGGACTAACCAGCATCAGACCTGCTCCTGAACCATCAGAGCTTGAGGCTCTGTTTGTGTATAGTTTCCACCCCTCCTTCGTCTTTGGGGGCTTTTCTTTCGGGATTTCCTTGTCTTGGCTAGGTCCGGAAGGTGTTTCAGCAAGAAAATCTGCAAGTATTTGGCCTTTGATAGAGTTTCGACCCTTGTACTCTACGTCATGTTCTCCCAGTTCGATGGCCCATTTGGCTACT
Organism: Artemisia tridentata subsp. tridentata; assembly: GCA_021014915.2. NCBI lineage: Eukaryota > Viridiplantae > Streptophyta > Magnoliopsida > Asterales > Asteraceae > Artemisia > Artemisia tridentata. The sequence goes on from CP139509.1 coordinate 216,985,866, forward strand.
CTACCCGATTTCTCAGGCTTCGACAGTATCTACTTAATTGGCTTGTCAGTCAATACTGTGATGGGATGAGCTTGAAAGTACCTTCGAAGACGCCTTGCAGCATAAACCAAGGTTAGGATCAACTTTTCTAACTCCGGATAGTTTAGTTCAGCACCTTGCAAGACCCTGCTAACAAAGTAGATCGGGACTTGATTATTATCTCTCTGCGCCAAAAGAACAGCACTGATGCTTTCGAAGGATGCAGCAATGTACATGAACAACACTTCGCCTTTGAATGGGGCTGTAAGTGTTGGTAAGATTTCCATGAATTCTTTCAGCTTTTGGAAAGCGGCTTCTGCATCACAACTCCATTGGAAAGTCTTTTTATCTGTACACCCCTTGAGTGTTTTGAAAAATGGTAAAGACCGATCTGCACCTTTCGACAGGAACCTGCCAAGTGCTGCGAGTTTCCCGTTTAGGCTTTGTACTTCTTTCAATGACTTTGGAGCTTGTAGATCAGTGATGGCTTTGACTTTCGAAGGGTTAGCTTTGATCCCTTGCTTCGTTATCAAGTGTCCCAAGAATTGTCCTTCTTCCACGCCAAAGGAACACTTCTTTGGGTTGAGCTTCATGTTGATTGCCCTCAATTGATTGAAGGTTTCTTGAATGTCAGATAGCAGGTCTTCCTCAGTCCTATTTTTTATTACCATGTCATCAACGTAGGCTTCCAAGTTCCTCCCTATTTGCTTGTAGAAGGCTTTTTCTACCAACCGTTGATAAGTTGCCCCTGCGTTCTTTAGACCGAAGGGCATTTTCTTGTAGCAATAGACACCCTTTCCCGTGTAGAAGGCTGTCTTCTTCTCATCTTCCTCCGCCATTTGTATTTGGTGATACCCTTTGTAGGCATCTAGAAAACATTTCAAACGGAACCCCGAGAGGGATTCGACCTTCCAATTAATCTCTGGCAGAGGGTAGCAGTCCTTTGGGCAAGCTTTGTTGATGTCGGTGAAATCAACACACATTCGCCACCCTCCGTCACTCTTCTTTACCATAACTGGATTAGCTACCCAGGTTTGGTATTTTACTTCTCTTAGAATTCCTGCTCGTACAAGTTCATCCACCTCTTTGCAAGCAGTTGAGTTCCTTTTAGGTGCCAGGCTTCGTCGCTTCTGCTTAATTGGTTCCATGTGCTTGAAATCATTAAGCTTATGCTCCGTGCCGAGGGCTTGCCATCGATCATAAGAGTCCGAGGAACCCCTGTCATGTCTGAGTACGTCCATACGATGACATCCTTGTTGGCTTTGAGTAGCTTCTCCAATTCTGCCTTGAAGCTGGCAGGGAGTTGCTTTCCGATTACCACTGTTTGCTCTAGATAGAGCTCATTTACCACAATACGTTTTTCGGCATCTGTACAACTTAGAATGGCCTTCGTAGGCTCTTCGGGACTTTCTTTGATCTTTTTGCCAATATCTCCTATCTTCCCCTGATTGTAACTAGAAAATATGGTTCCTATCCCATAAGGTGTATGGAATTTTACCGCTGCGTGTATGGTGGAGACTACAATACCCATCTTTTGTATGGCGGTCCTTCCTATCAACAGATTGTAGGGAGTGTCGGACCTTATGATAGCAAATGTGAGGGTTTCTGTCCTTGCGAGCTTGCCTTCTCCAATTGTTATATCCAATGGTATCTTCGAATCAACCCGTTGCGATCTGATCGAAGGCTTGAGCTTAAGGAAGCAATGTTCGTATATGATCTCGCAGGAGCTTCCGCAGTCCATGTAGGCTCTGTTTACTTCTCGGTTAAAAATTAGAACTTTGATGACCACTGGATCATTCGAAGGGACTTGGCCTGTAATAGGAGGAAATGTTACCTCCCCTACTTCGTTTTCCTCCTGTTCCGTTACCTTTCTTTTTAAACTGGCATCGCCCCAACGAACCATGAGTATTGGGGTTTCGAAAGGAGTAGTATCTTTAGCCAATTGAGTGTCGGACATTTTTTCTTTTCCCTTCTTTATACCCTTCACCAAATGTGTCAATTGCCCGGACTTTACAGCTTCTTCTATCTGCTTTTTTAGCTCCCTGCAACTGTTCGTATCATGGCCATAATCTTCATGGAAATGACAATACTTGATTGTATCCCTATTTTTACCCTTGCTTGTCATACGAGGGGGTGCTTCGAAAGCCTTAGCAGCCCTCTCTGTTGCAAGTATTTCCTTTGGGGACTTGGTTAAGCTTCCTAGCAAACCGTGGTTAGGACCTTTGTACGGAGAAAACCTGTCTCTGTTTTTGTTCTTGTTCTTTGACCCTTCCCACACAGAATGCTTTGAGAACTTGTTGTTGCTTTCTCTATCGATCGGAGCACCGTTAGTAGATACCTTCTTTGCTTCAATCCAAGTATACGTCTTTTCCATTAACCCTTTATAAGTTTTCGGAAGGTCAGTGGATAAGAATTCCACCAAGCTCCGATTTTGAAGGCCATGTACGAAACCCGAAATACGCTGATCTTCGTGTAGACCCAAGATCTGTAAAGTTTCATCAGTGTACCTAGTGACGAAGGCCCTTGTGCTTTCGTTCTCCTTTTGTTTAATGGTGTGCACCGTCAGATGAGTCCTTGTAAACTTCTTTTGCTGACTAAAGTGTGATCGAAATTTAGCCTTGAGATCGTCGAGGTTGACAATGCTACCAGGCTTTTGCCCATTCCACGAAATACGGGTAGAATCCCGTAGGGTATATGTAAACATGTGACAGGCCACAGGCATGACCCACTTTTGCATCTTAATAGCCCCTTCGAACAAATGTAGGAAATTGTCCGGATCCCCCTTCCCATCATAAGTCCCAATATGCGAAGGCATTTTCAACCCATCAGGCAATGGGTAGTCTTCTATCCACCTAACGAAGGGTGTAGCCGAACCTATAGGGTCCGAGTATAAACAATTATAGGGTGGTGCATACATAGGAACAGTATTATACGGATTACGGTTTGGGGTATTCCCACCTAACGTAGGAGTATGGCTAGGGTAGGACTGATAAGGTGTGTTCATGCCGAACGGGTAACCATTTCTCATGGCATACGGAGGGTATACCGTAGGATGCCCGAAGGGTATGCTCCCATAAGGTTGAGGGAGACTTGGGTTATTAGGCTACCTATTTACTGGAGGATATAAACCTTGAGGATAAGATTGAGTTTGGAACGAGGGGTACATACCATTGGGAGGAAGATTTCCTCCCATATTAATTGTAGGCGGATTGCCTTCTATGCCTGATACGTGAGAAGGCTACAACGGAACCCCTGCTACGGTCCTTCCAAGATGACCTGCTAACAATGGAGGCAAATTCACCCCCGTCTCTTCCCTTCGTTGGCTCCTCCCATTGAAACCTTCAACAACCGTTCCTTCTCTCCTAGTCGGAGCCCTCTCGGGACTCCTTCGAACCCAACGGACCTTCTGCTTAGCCTTCGACCCACTGGTGACCCAATCCTTAGGGCCGAGAGTGTGGCTCCTTGGGCCGGAGGCCTAGGCTCCATTTCCATCTCTTCATCATACTCGTCACTTGAGTATTCCAACTTCCTTCGCATCTCAGCATTCCTAACTTGCCTTTTCAGAGCCCTTAAGAGAGATTCCAATGCTTCGTGGTTGGATTCGATAAAGGCTGGGCTAATAACAGGCTCCGGATTGGCTGATGTCGAAGCATGATGGTTGGGTGTTATTTCTGGGTGAGAACGTGTTGTGAACGTGAAAGCGGTTATTGGGGGAAGGTCATTCGAGTCGTTGATTCGTATTGGCGTCAAGGTCGAGAAACCGAATGGGGGAGTATCTTCTCTCCCTTGATCCATGCCGGATATATAGTGAAATTAGTTGGTTGGTTATAAGCTTGGAAATAACGAGACCAATTGTAGCGGTCCAACGGATGGCGCCACTGATTGTACAATAAATTGCACGACCAGGCCTTCGATGATGATCAAAGGATTTATGGGGTGTTGAGGTTGCGCCAAGCTTGTCTTTAACCTGAAGTAAAAAATACTAAGACACTACATTAAGTGATTGCGCAGGGGTTGGACCCTGCGAACCACCTTCGGCGTGCGAGTAAGTATGTGATATGGTAAGTTGGTAGTAAATTAAGAGAGTTCAGTTAGCATTACCATGGTTCTTGCCCGTCTAAGCTATTTATAGGGGAGAAATAGGCCTTAGAGGGCAGTTGCACTTGATTCGGAGATCATGGGGGCATCCCATGACTTGTGCTAACCGCTAGGGCTTTGTGACCCACGATCTCATTCTTGGCGGGAAAGCCTAAGGGAAAAGGGAACGTAGGTGTAACCAGGTCAAGGTGGTTCTCCGTTCTAGTTCCTTCGAAGGAGATACCCCGAAGGGCTTAGGGCTTCGATTGGCGGCTTCCCAACTGGTAACCATGTCATAGATGAATGGTTTTATGCCAATGAAACATTTTAGGAGATTAACCTGGGCCTCCGAAGAAAGGGCTTCGCACAGGCTCGAAGGGGAGTCCTTCGACCCGTTCGGAGGGTACATCATCAATGATGATATACCCTCCTAATGGGTCGAAGGACTCCCCTTCGAGCCTGTAGAAAGCCCTCCCTTCGGAGGCCAGGTTAATCTTCTAACACGTTTCATTGGCGTAAAACCATTCGCCTGCGAACTGGTTACCATGTGGGAATCCGCCAATCGAAGCCCTAAGCCCTTCGGGGTATTCCTGACGAAGGGACTAGCACGAAGGACCATCCTGACCTGGTCAAACCCACGTCTCCTCTATCCATTGGCTTTCCCGCTAAAACAGAGATCGTGGGCTACAAAGCCCTAGCGGTTACCACTTTCCATGGGACACCCCCATGATCTCCGAACTATGTGCAACCGCCCACTATGCCCTATTTCCCCCCTATAAATAGCATAGTCGGGCCAAAAACTAGGTAAGTTAACTTCACTCTCTAAATTTACGACCTACATTACCATTACACATACTTACTCGCACACCGGAGGTGGTTCGCAGGGTCCAACCCCTTCACAATCACTTAACGTAGTGTCTTCGTATTTCTTATTTTCAGGTTAAGAACAAGCTTGGCGCAATCTCAACACCCCATTATTCCTTTGATCACCATCGAAGGCTTGGTTGGCAATTATTTGTTCAATCAGTGGCGCCATCCGTGGGACCGCTACAATTGGTCTCGTTAATTCCGAGCTTATAACCTACTAACTAATCTCACTATTATTCCGGCATGGATCAAGGAAGAGAAGATACTCCCCCACCGGGTTTCTCTACCTTAACACCAATACCAACCGAAGACCCTAACAACCTTCCCCCAATAACCGCCTCCACCTTCACAACACGTTCTCACCCAGAAATCACAACCAACAATCATGCTTCGACATCAGCCAACCCAGAACCTGTCATTAGCCCAGCCTTTGTCGAAGCCAACCACGAAGTGTTGGAAACCCTTTTAAGGGCTCGTAACAGACAAGTCAGGAATGCTGAGGTGCGAAGGGAATTGGAATACTCGAGTGATGAGCATGATGAAGAAATGGAGATGGAACCTAGGCCTCCGACCCAAGGGCCAACCCTATCGGCCTTAAGAATTGGGTCTCCAATTGGTCGAAGGCTAAGCAAAAGGTTTGTTGGTTGCGAAGGAGTCCCCGAGAGGGTTCCGACAAGAAGAGAAGGGGCGGTTACCGAAGGCTCTAACGGTAGGAGCCAGCTTAGGGAAGAAAGGGGGGTGACTTTGCCTCCCTTCCTAGCAGCTCCTCTTGGAAGGACTGAAGCTGGGGTTCCATTGCAGCCTTCTCACGCATCAGGCGTAGAAGGCAATCCGTCTATAATTAATATGGGAGGAAATCTTCCTCCCAATGGTATGTACCCCTCGTTCCAAACTCAGTCTTATCCTCAAAATTTATATCCTCCAGTAAATGGACAGCCTAATAACCCAAGCTTCCCCCAAAATTATGGGAGCATGCCCTTCGGCCATCCTATGGCTTACCCTTCGTACGCCATGGGAAACAGTTACCCGTTTGCCATGAATACACCTTATCAGTCCTACCCAGGCCAGACTCCTATGGGAATGCCCCCAAACAGCAATCCATACAATACTGTCCCCATGTATGCACCACCTTATAATTGTCTATATTCAGACCCTATGGGTTCAGCTACACCTTTTGTTAGATGGATAGAAGATTACCCATTGCCTGATGGGTTAAAAATGCCTTCACACGTCGGGACTTATGATGGGAAGGGGGATCCGAACAATTTCTTACACTTGTTCGAAGGGGCTATCAAGATGCAAAAGTGGGTTATGCCGGTGGCTTGTCATATGTTTACATACACCCTACGGGATTCTGCTCGTATTTGGTGGAGTGGGCAAAAGCCCGGTAGCATCGTCAACCTTGATGATCTCAAAGCCAAGTTCCGGTCACACTTCAGTCAGCAAAAGAAGTTCACAATAACTCATTTAACGGTGCACAACATCAAACAAAAAGATAACGAAAGCACCAGGGCCTTCGTCACTAGGTACACCGATGAGACTTTGCAAATTTTGGGTCTTCATGAAGAGCAGCGTATCTCTGGTTTCGTACATGGCCTTCGGAATCGGAGTTTGGTGGAATTCTTGTCCACTGACCTTCCGACAACTTACAAGGGGTTGACTGAAAAGACATATACTTGGATTGAAGCAAAAGAGGTGTCCACTAATGGAGCTCCGATAGATAAAGATAGCAACAACAAGTTTTCGAAGCATTCTTCGTGGGAGGGGTCCAAGAACAAGAACAAGAACAGAGATAGGTTTTCTCCGTACAACAAAGGCCCCAACCATGGTTCGTTAAGCATTCTAACAAAGTCTCCAAAGGAAATACTTGCTACGGAGAGGGCAGCCAAAGCCTTCGAAGCGCCTCCCCGTATGACAAGTAAGGGCAAAAATAGGGATACCAGCAAGTACTGTCACTTCCACGAAAATTACGGTCATGACACAAACAGTTGCAGAGAGCTGAAGAAACAGATAGAGGAAGCTGTGAAGTCCGGGCAATTGGCACATTTGGTTAAGGGTATAAAGAAGGGAAAGGAAGAGACGACCGACACCACTCCTCTCGAAGCCCCAATACTCATGGTCCGTTGGGGCGAAGCCAGCTTAAAAAGAAAGGTAACGGAGGGTAACGAAGTAGGGGAGGTAACTTTTCCTCCTCTTGCAGGTCAAATCCCTTCAAATGATCCGGTAGTTATCAAAGTCCTCATTTCCAACCGGGAAGTGAGTAGAGCCTATATGGACTGTGGAAGCTCCTGCGAAATCATCTATGAGCATTGCTTCCTCAAGCTTAATCCTTCGATCAGGTCACAGCGAATTGATTCGAAGATACCCTTGGTAGGATTTTCTGGCGAACATTCATGGCCTCTGGGAGAAGTTCCATTGGAAATAACGATTGGAGAAGGCAAGCTCACAAGGACAGAAACCCTCATGTTCGCTATCGTAAGGTCCAGCTCTCCTTACAACTTGTTGATAGGAAGAACCGCCATGCAAAAAATGGGGATCGTAGTCTCTACCATACACGCAGCGGTAAAATTCCATACACCCTATGGGATAGGCACCGTCCTCTCCACTTACAATCAAGGACATATGGGAGACAACGGTAAAAAGATAAGAGAAAGTCCAGAGGAACCTCCGAAGGTCATCCTAAGTTGTACGGATGCCGAAGAACGTATCGTGGTGAATGAGCTCTATCCAGAGCAAACGGTGGTAATCGGAAGGCAACTCCCTGCTAACTTCAAAGCAGACTTGGAGAAGCTACTCAGAGCCAACAAAGACGTATTCGCATGGATGTATTCAGATATGACCGGGGTTCCCAGGACTCTTATGATCGACGGAAAGCCCTTCGGTACAGAACATAAGCTTAACGAGTTCAAGCACATTGAACCAATTAAGCAAAAGCGACGAAGCCTAGCACCAGAAAGAAGTGCAGCCGCTTGTAAAGAGGTGGACGAGCTTGTGCAAGCAGGTATTCTCAGAGAAGTGAAATACCAAACTTGGGTTGCTAATCCAGTTATGGTAAAGAAAAGTGATGGAGGGTGGCGTATGTGTGTTGACTTCACCGATATCAACAAAGCCTGTCCGAAGGACTGCTACCCTCTACCAGAAATTGATTGGAAGGTCGAATCCCTTTCGGGGTTCCGTTTGAAATGCTTTCTGGATGCCCACAAGGGGTATCACCAAATACAAATGGCGAAGGAGGACGAGGAGAAAACAACCTTTTACACAGGAAAGGGTGTCTATTGTTACAAGAAGATGCCCTTCGGCTTAAAAAAACGCAGGGGCTACTTATCAGCGTTTAGTAGACAAGGCCTTCCATAAGCAAATCGGAAGGAACTTGGAAGCCTACGTCGATGACATGGTAATAAAAAGCATAACCGAAAAGGACCTCCTCTCTGACATTCAAGAGACCTTCGATCAATTACGGGCAATCAACATGAAGCTTAACCCCAAGAAATGTTCCTTTGGCATGGAGGAAGGGAAATTCTTGGGGCATTTGATAACGAAGCAAGGGATTAAAGCTAACCCTTCGAAGGTTAAAGCCATCACTGATCTTCAAGTTCCAAAGTCATTAAAGGAAGTCCAAAGCCTCAACGGGAAGCTTGCGGCACTTAGCAGATTCCTTTCGAAAGGGGCAGATCGGTCTTTACCATTCTTCAAAACACTCAAAGGGTGTACAGATAAAAAGACTTTCCAATGGAGTTGTGAGGCGGAAGCAGCTTTCGAAAAGCTAAAGGAATTCATAGAAATCTTGCCAACACTAACAGCCCCAATCAAAGGCGAAGTGTTGTTCATGTACATTGCGGCTTCCTTCGAAAGCATCAGCGCGGTGCTTTTAGCCGAAAGGGAAAAGAAACAAGTCCCAATATACTTTGTTAGCAGGGTTCTGCAAGGAGCTGAGCTAAACTATCCGGAGTTGGAAAAGCTAATCCTTGCTTTGGTTTATGCTGCAAGACGCCTTCGAAGATATTTTCAGGCTCATCCCATCACAGTCTTGACTGACAAGCCTATCAGACAGATACTGTCGAAACCTGAGAAATCAGGAAGGGTAGCTAAATGGGCTATCGAATTGGGAGAACATGAAATAGAATATAAGGGTCGAAACTCCGTCAACGGTCAGGTACTTGCGGATTTCCTAGCTGAAACGCCTTCCGGACCTAGCCAAGATAAAGAGGTTCCTAAGCAACAGCCTTCGAAGACGATCGAAGGATGGAAGCTGTACACAGATGGAGCCTCAAGTTCCGATGGTTCTGGAGCAGGTTTAATGTTGGTTAGCCCGGAAGGAAAAGAGTATACTTATGCATTGCGCTTTGAATTCGAAGCCACCAACAACGAAGCTGAGTACGAAGCTCTGTTAGTCGGACTTCGACTAGCAAAAGAAATGGAAGTTCAAAATCTGTCCATTTTCGTAGATTCCCAACTAGTTGCTAATCAAGTCAAGGGCTCCTATGAAGCAAGACAGCCCACCATCAAGCAGTATTTGGAAAAGGCTAAGGAACTTCTCCAAGGCTTCGAAACCTATGATATAGTACATGTCCGCAGAAATCAAAACAAGAAAGCAGATGCCCTAAGCAAGTTGGCATCAATGGCATTTGCTCATTTAACGAAGGAGGTTTTGGTAGAAGTATTGGCTGATAGGTCAATTGAATGGGGCGAAGTTTCCGACATCGTAACCGAGGAAGGCTGATGCGTGGGTTTTGCAACCTTACAACAGGTTTTACCTCTCGAGGGATCTCAAGAGGCTTACAACCCCACCAGGCAGTGTACCTGACCGATGTAGTATAGTGTAGTGGTAAGTACGGGGGATTGATCGTTCTCCACAGGGAATAGTGTTCGTTAGGTGTGAAAGGCTACTCTAATTAGGTCTAAGGGTTGAGGAAGATTCTTTTTATGTTTTTATATTTTTTATGAAAGCAAGTAAAATCTCGGGTTTTGAAGGAGTGGGCGGAATTAGTTGCTAGTCAACTAACCCAAATTACTACAAATGCAAATAAAATAAAATAACAAAAATGAAAAGTGGTGAGAAACTTATGTGTGGAGAAATGTGTTTACTTAGATTTCCTTACTCCCTAACTATCTTTTACCGGTTAATTAGTGTGTATTAGTCGCGTGGATGACGGGTGTATTCCTTAATACCATTCGTGGGGTGGCGTACTTACTTCCCCAAACTCTACAAGCTCCTACTTCACTCCTATGTCGAGCCGGCTAGGAAGCTCCTAACATGGGATCACTAGAATTCGCTTGTGCATTAAATACAACCATAAAAACCTTTAGTACGCGTTTGGTTCATGTTTCTTAAGACGTTCAAGCAAGTTACCGAATAGGAAGTTAGCCAGTTTTCTTAAGCCTAACATAGATAAACAATCATCCAATACAACTAACAACACACTAACAACCAATAATCAATAGCTAGGTTTCATTAGATCTAAGCAAACACAAGATAAAATTAGCCTAACATGTTAAACAAAAGACAAGCATAAGATAGAATCAAACAACACATAGACATATTGAATGATTAATTGATAACTTATCTTTCAATGAAACATGGAAGATCTCAAGGCAAGAAGCCCTGAAAAAGTAGCTAAAATCGTCTTAGGGTTTTATCCCAAAATTCCACACACTAAGCTCTCCTCTAATGACAAAAAATTAGAAAACTATATATAGACTTTGACATCTGACGGCGTCACATTATGCATTGTGACGCCGTCACCTCGCCGCTTTTAGGGTTCCCGGGTGACCTTCTTGACGCCGTCCCTCTTTAGCTCTTCAAAAATCCATTCTGGCTTATCAAGGCTTGACGCCGTCGGACCTATAACGTGACGCCGTCCCTATTTGATTTAAGCCGTGACGCCCTTGATTTAGTTAAAGCGTGACGCCGTCAGAATTCTCATGCAAACTCACTGGCCCGTCATGAGTAAATTTCACATCCAACTTTTCTTGCCAAGGCATGACGCCGTCTGGAGTTAATGTTGACGCCGTCAAAGGTGACTTTCAGCACAATTTTGAGACTTTGCCGTTTTCTTCACTTTTATGCTCCAAAAACGTCCAAAATGCCTCCTTTTCCAGATTTCTCCTCAAAAGTACCTAAAATGACAAAAGGAACGATTTAGGGCAATATTTGATCAAATAAATACGATTTCGGGCTTAAATGACCCCTTAAAAGCGGTACACTTTTCGCCTCATCAAATACCCTTACACTTGAGATTTGCTTGTCCTCAAGCAAATGCGCTTTTATTCTAATCAAAATACAAGTTAGGGGTCATTTAATGCAAACATAAAAGTAATTACAACAAATAATCGTTCCACTTCAATCATAATAAGCACGGAGATTACATACTAGCACCTCACAAGTAGTGTTTAGATACTCACATCTCTCAAGTGTCATCAAAATAAATCTCATAAATGAAAACGGAAAATATCTCTCACTACCTGTCATAGCAAATAGATTACCATAGGCTTGGGAAAGGATCGAAAACCTCCTCCACTAGGCGTAAGCACCTAAGATAAACTATCAAAGAGGGCTTTTAAATGGGTTATAACGTTAGGTGTAGGGAAAAGGAAAACACGGTTTTGTTGGATACGGGATATTTTACTGGTGGCGAGTTAAAGATCTTGATCAATTACATGTACTATACAATGTTGCTAAGCCAAGACTAGACTCGATCTTAAGCTAATGAAAGAAAATAACAAAACATAAACATAAAATAAACATAAAATAAAACGGGATGGTAGTCCGTATGTTTTTTCTATTTTTCTTTTTCTCATTTTTTTTGTATTTTTCTTGGAATTTTTTTTTTTTTTTTTTTTTTTTTTTTTTTTTTTTTTTTTTTTTTGTGCATACACTTTTACCCTACCATCCAAAATAACACATCATAGGGGCGTTGCATCCCCTTACACTTGAACTTTTACATAACTTTACAAATAACTATTCTAATGACTCGAATTAAGATAATTGAAAAACTTGGAGTACTTTTAAAACATTTAGCACATATGGGGGTAATAAATGATGTTCTTCCCCATTACTCCATTACACTAGTACTTTACCCATGAGTCCCAATCGTCCCAAAACAATATGTACAAGGATATGACTCGACTTAGCAACCATGTAATCAATTAGATAATTAACTTGGGGTTTAAACAAATGTTGTCACAATAATGCACTAAAGATGAGTGCATACAAGGTAGGCTAAGGCGATTTGGGTGTACATTTAAGTGGGGTGTAACAAATTCTTCCTTTAAGTAAAATGCTTAAAGGTCGAAACGAAAAGATAGGCTCTGAGGGGTGTACTAGGGGTATCGTGTACTAAAAATGAGTACAACGCAAAGGGTGTGGGAGAATTACTTGACCAATATAGCCAAAGTAATTATAACAAAAACACAGGTGTAAAACAATGGGTTAATCCTAATGCCTCTTATCATGTAGTAAATCTAACTACACGAATGTAGTCTCACTTGTGGCCTCGGAATGGTCCTAACGCAAGTTCTAGAATCTAAGTGCTACCGGTACACACATCATAGCATAAATGCTTTTCCTACCAATTCTAGGGGCGAACCTCACATATTTGGGGGTGGAAAATTTTTTAGTGGTACGGTTTTTGTGCTAGTCATATAACTCCTATCCGTGAGACGCTCATTAAGATCAAAGTTTCACTCTTATATGTTGTAAAAAAAATTTTAAATTTGGCACTAAAATTACCTTAACAAGTATTCTCTCAGTTTTATTACACATCTACTATTAAACAAACAAAAATCAAGCGCAATTGTATTCTCTAAAATCGTACTTTTACCCTCCCCTTACACTTAAGATGAACATTGTCCCTAATGTTCAAATAACAAGATGTAAAAGAAAAAGTAAAAGAATGAAATCAAATACTCCCCTGATTCGCTCGTTGGATAATGAAATTACACGGTTAAATCTTCCTCCAAAGAGAATGTTGAAGCTCCATGACTAATGCATCGCCATAAGCTTGATTCAAAACATTTCCTTGTCCAAAATAACCTGTTGAACCTGAGAAAACAAACACGAAAACCTGCATAACATCGGCGGGATAAAATCTATATATAAGGATATAATGCTTGTGGAATGATAACTTTGCAGATTCCTGGAGATTATAAGTTGGAGATTTTAATAAAAACTTTTTATGAAAACAAAATTTTCAAAAATTTCTGGAAATTAAATCTGACGCCGTCAGGTTATAAACCCTGACGCCGTCAGAAATGACCTGACAAAAACTTTCATTTTAAGTTTCCGGAAAATTTCTGGAAAAACCTTTACCTCACTTCCTGGAAATCCTGCAAAACATCATTATGACTCGATACAAGCATTTGACTCAAACACACACTAATATGTATGTTAATTTATTATTATTACGATTCATGTTAATTTGTGTTCTAATAAACCAATTTAGATTTCCCTTACACTTAACTTTTGCAAAATACCTTTATATGTAGTTAAGACGAAGTTAAAAACAAAATAAAGCATTTTCACAAATTAGTTTTTAACATGAATCAATAATAATAAAAATTAAAGATACATACGGAAGCAAATAAAATCAAACAAACAAATAAATAAACACACAAAGCAAATAAAACAAATAAAGATTGGGTTGCCTCCCAAGAAGCGCTTTTCTTTATTAACGAGTCTTGTAGCTAGACTCAAAGTCACGCTACCCTATGTAAGTAAGCTCGTCATCAAGGACGTCTTTAGGGTTAAGCTTGGATTGAAGTTTCCTATTGGTCCGCTCAGTACGATATGTCTTTTCAAACTTCTCTCCATCCGGGTCATACAATGTCATCTTGATATGCCATGACCCATCTCCATCATTGGGTGGTTTATCCCAATTCCACTTATGATCATCTTCCTCACAAATCCACTTATTCATTCCTAGGTTAATTGGCAAAACTCCTAGGAAATCAATCATCCTTCTAAAAACTAGAGGGTCTTCAAATGGATCCAATTCGGTGTCCCTAGCCAAGAGTTGCTCTACCGAATGCGTTCGGTTAACAAAGTCCTCTTCTAGGTAAAATGGGCGTTGGGGTCCTATGAAGTCTCTATCAATCCAAGGTCCATATCTAGATGGTCTCCTATTTAATTCTAACCAATGGGGTGTCGGTTCCTCACTAGTATCATAGGCGTGTTTCTTAACATCATAGACTGACCAAGTATCTCCTTCTCCTACCGCTATCTTAGATTCCTTACAATCAATCATAGCACTAGCGGTCGCCAAAAATCCTCTACCTATCAACAAGGGGCATGTAGGGTCGCTAACCATATCAAGGACGTGGAAATCGGCTAAAATGGTTAGCTTTCCAATGTGTACTAACACGTCCTTAACTACTCCAACCGGGTAAGCAACACTTCCATCCGCTAAGCCTATTATCACCTCGGTTTCTTCAAGTTTTCCAAGTTTTAAAGAGGTGTAGAGAGGTAACGGAAGTAGGTTAAGGCTTGATCCAAGATCGGCTAATGTGTCATAAGCCTCCGAATTACCGATCTTGCAAGGTAGAACAAATAAGCCCGGATCATCTAACTTCTTAGGTAGCTTGTTTTGAACAAAGGCGGTCCCTTTTTCGCCTAACTTGAGCTTCTTCTCATCAACAACCGGACTTTCAAGGTGGAGCTCCTTGAATTCATCGTCAAGGTTTTGAGTGGGAGGTGTTTCAACTATGTTGTTGACCAATTTGGATGTCATAACTTCTTGGTCACTTGGAATGATTTGGGTTTGTTTGAAACACGTGCTCATGGAATTGACCGAATAATATTGTGGACAAGAACTAGGGGACGAAACCGATGAAATAGCGTTGACGTTTAGTTTCGGGTTCTTGACCGTGTTGCTAGGGAGTGCTCCCATTTCTCGGTCATTGAGGGCTTTCAACAAGGTGTCAATCTTATCGGTCATCTCGCTTTGTTTTTGTTTGAAATCGGCTTCAAACTTGGCTAAACGAGCTTCTTGAGATGCCATAAATTGAGACATCAATCCTTCAAAGTTATTGGTACTACCATTGCCGGAAGGATTGTTGTTGAAAGTACGGTTCGAGTTGGAACCGCTTGATTGGAAACGATTAGGTGGGTTGGAAGAATTGATTTGTTGTGAGTTTTGGTTTTGTTTCCACCTAAGGTTCGGGTGATTTTTCCATGAGGGGTTGTATGAATCACCATAATGGTTTGGCTCGGGCTTGAAAGTGTACCACTTGTCTCCCGCTCCGTCGGTACGCGAGGATGCGTAGTCCGCAAAAGCTTGTTCGGGGAGTTCCATGCAATCACGAGTGTCGTGGGGACCACTACATAATTCACATGAAGAAGTGATTTTGTTCACTTGGCTTGAAGGTTTAGGAGCCTCGTAGGATTTCATGAGAAACTTGACTTGGTCTTCAAGTTCTATGATCCTACGGTCGGAAGTGCTTGAATTGTTAGAAGGCAAAGATATTGCCTTGACCGTTTTATTCAAATCACGGGGATCACTCCAACTTTCGTTGTCATAAAGAGCAAGATCCTCTAGGAGAGCCCATGATTGTTCCGCACTTAGATCACGTAGCTTGCCACCGGCCGATAGGTCAATGGTTTGCCTTGTGGAGAGATTGATATGGTCATAGAAGATTTGGACTTGGAGCCAAAGTTCTATGCCATGGTGAGGGACTTTTTGGAGTAAGTCCTTGAATCGAGTCCATGCCTCGTAGAGAGTTTCGCCTTGACGTTGTTGGAACATCAAGATATCATTCCTTAGCTTGGTAGTTCTTCCCGGTGGGAAAAACTGAGCAAGGAAACGAGTGGTGAGATCATCCCAAGAGGTGATGGATCCTGCGGGTTGACGTTCTAGCCACTGACTAGCTTGGTCCCGCAGAGAGAATTGGAAGAGACGCAATCGGGTCGTCTCTCGAGTGGCAACATCAAGGTCTATAGAATCAACGATTTTAAGAAAGTCCTTGAGATGTTGATTAGGATCTTCAGAACGAAGTCCATGGAATGCGCATCCGCTTTGCACCAACCGGATGGTGTCGGATCGCAAGGGTGTGATATTGGCTCCTTGAGTGAGCTCAATGGTGTTTCGATAGCCGTGGTGGCTGGGACGGGAATACTCTCCTAAAGTACGGGCTCTAGGAGGTGGTGGTGGTTGTTGTGGTGGTGGGTTGTGGGGGTTAAGGATATTACCATCTTCCATGATGTCGGACGGTAATGGTTACGAACAAAGACACGAAGAAAATAGATAGACTAAAGAAAACCTAGAAAAATAAAATAAAAATCTCACTAGAAAGGAATCTAGTGAGTAGACCTAATAGAAATAAAAATTCAACCTAAACAATAACTATTCCCCGGCAACGGCGCCAAAAACTTGATGCGTGGGTTTTGCAACCTTACAACAGGTTTTACCTCTCGAGGGATCTCAAGAGGCTTACAACCCCACCAGGCAGTGTACCTGACCGATGTAGTATAGTGTAGTGGTAAGTACGGGGGATTGATCGTTCTCCACAGGGAATAGTGTTCGTTAGGTGTGAAAGGCTACTCTAATTAGGTCTAAGGGTTGAGGAAGATTCTTTTTATGTTTTTATATTTTTTATGAAAGCAAGTAAAATCTCGGGTTTTGAAGGAGTGGGCGGAATTAGTTGCTAGTCAACTAACCCAAATTACTACAAATGCAAATAAAATAAAATAACAAAAATGAAAAGTGGTGAGAAACTTATGTGTGGAGAAATGTGTTTACTTAGATTTCCTTACTCCCTAACTATCTTTTACCGGTTAATTAGTGTGTATTAGTCGCGTGGATGACGGGTGTATTCCTTAATACCATTCGTGGGGTGGCGTACTTACTTCCCCAAACTCTACAAGCTCCTACTTCACTCCTATGTCGAGCCGGCTAGGAAGCTCCTAACATGGGATCACTAGAATTCGCTTGTGCATTAAATACAACCATAAAAACCTTTAGTACGCGTTTGGTTCATGTTTCTTAAGACGTTCAAGCAAGTTACCGAATAGGAAGTTAGCCAGTTTTCTTAAGCCTAACATAGATAAACAATCATCCAATACAACTAACAACACACTAACAACCAATAATCAATAGCTAGGTTTCATTAGATCTAAGCAAACACAAGATAAAATTAGCCTAACATGTTAAACAAAAGACAAGCATAAGATAGAATCAAACAACACATAGACATATTGAATGATTAATTGATAACTTATCTTTCAATGAAACATGGAAGATCTCAAGGCAAGAAGCCCTGAAAAAGTAGCTAAAATCGTCTTAGGGTTTTATCCCAAAATTCCACACACTAAGCTCTCCTCTAATGACAAAAAATTAGAAAACTATATATAGACTTTGACATCTGACGGCGTCACATTATGCATTGTGACGCCGTCACCTCGCCGCTTTTAGGGTTCCCGGGTGACCTTCTTGACGCCGTCCCTCTTTAGCTCTTCAAAAATCCATTCTGGCTTATCAAGGCTTGACGCCGTCGGACCTATAACGTGACGCCGTCCCTCTTTGATTTAAGCCGTGACGCCCTTGATTTAGTTAAAGCGTGACGCCGTCAGAATTCTCATGCAAACTCACTGGCCCGTCATGAGTAAATTTCACATCCAACTTTTCTTGCCAAGGCATGACGCCGTCTGGAGTTAATGTTGACGCCGTCAAAGGTGACTTTCAGCACAATTTTGAGACTTTGCCGTTTTCTTCACTTTTATGCTCCAAAAACGTCCAAAATGCCTCCTTTTCCAGATTTCTCCTCAAAAGTACCTAAAATGACAAAAGGAACGATTTAGGGCAATATTTGATCAAATAAATACGATTTCGGGCTTAAATGACCCCTTAAAAGCGGTACACTTTTCGCCTCATCAAAGGCACCAACTGGATGACTCCGATTAGGGAGTATTTGATCAGCGGTATCCTGCCAGAAGACCCTAAACTAGCTTGAAAGGTCCGGATCAAAGCTCCCCAATATAGACTTATTGGGGATAATCTATACAGGAAATCCTTCTTATCCCCATGGCTTCGTTGTGTGGGACCAAAACAGGCTTCGAATATCATATACGAGGTTCACGAAGGCTCTTGCGGGTTGCATGCAGGCCCTCGCTCAGTTGTCTCAAAAGTGATGAAGCTTGGGTATTATTGGCCATCCATGCATAGGGATGCAATAGAAATAATACAAAAGTGCGAAGCATGTCAGATCCACTCCAAAGTCCCGAGAATGCCTAAACAAGACATGACCTCCGTTACGTCAGCATGGCCTTTCTGCCAATGGGGAATTGACATAGTCGGACCCCTACCAGTTGCTCCAGGGGGAGTAAAGTTTTTGTTTGTAGCCATAGACTACTTTACCAAATGGGTTGAAGCGAAGCCCTTGGCATCAGTGACAGGAAGGCATATGGAGAAATTCGTGTGGGAACACATAATCTGTCGTTTCGGTGTCCCTCACATTATCATCTCCGACAATGGAAAGCAGTTCGCCGAAGGGGTGTTCCCAACCTTCTGCGAAGGCCTGAAGATCAAACAGTCATTCACTTCCGTTTATCATCCCCAAGGTAATGGACAAGTAGAAGTCACAAACCGGGATATCATAGAAGGAATTGAGAAGAGATTGGGACGAAGCCATCATGGGTGGGTAGACGAGCTACCCCAAGTTCTGTGGGCACATAGGACGCACCCCAAGTCAAGCCACGGGGAGACTCCTTTTAGCCTCACTTATGGAACGGAAGCTGTTATACCCTCTGAAATAGGCATCGAAACAGAACGCATTGTGAACTTTGAAGAAAAGACAAATGGTGAAAGGATTCGAGAAAATCTTGATCTTCTGGAAGAAAGAAGAGAAATAGCTTCGATCAGGGAGGCTATCCACAAACAGAAGATTGAAAAGTACTATAACAACCGAGTTCGACCCTCCACGCTCAAGCCAAGTGAATATGTCCTTCGTCTGAATAGTGCAAGCAAGGCTGAATACGAGGGAAAACTAGGGCCAACATGGGAAGGACCCTACGTCATATCAGAAGCCTACGGCAATGGCGCGTACAAGCTCGCAACGCTTAAAGGAGAAGTCATGGATAGAACTTGAAACGGTACTAACCTTCGTAAGTTTTACATATAAAACTTACTAAAAAAAAAACACTCATTTTGTTTTTACAATTTCATGTAACGCATTCTTCTCATCTGGGGAAAGAAGCATTAATGGTAGGTGTCTTAGTATTCATTTCTTAAAATGATGTAATCCTCCCTACCCAATTAATGATATAACGCATTTCCCTCAAATCTCTTGTTTCGTTCTTTACAACAAAGATTTGTCCAGCCAAGTAGTATAAAAGTTTCAATGTCGAAGGATGTAGCAGGGCACACGCCTTGTATATAAATAACATCCAATATAATTCACATTAACTTTCCTATGAAGTCTTAGGGTATTAAAAGCCCTCTGCTACTTAAGGATAAAGACGGAGTGGGTCGCGACCCTTGTCGCAATCAAATTATACGATTGCTTAAAATCTTGGTCCAAAATACACACAATAAGGTTATAACCTTAGGTTGTATGTGTACGCTCTTGAAATGAGCTTTAAGAGAAGAAAAACATGAAATAAAAGTGGGACATATCCCACTAAATTAGCATAAACAAAGACTACGTACAGTCTTAGTTATCATAATCACAAAAAGGACAATTGTCTAAAGTTACCGGCCGAAGCCCAGTAACACAAAAGATAAATTGTTCTAACAGGAATAAAGATAAATCATCCCAAACAAATAACATGTTGGGGAATCATTTCAAGGTAGAGCAGAGTTGGACTTCCTTGTTGAGGATGAAGGTTGGATCTTCATAGGCTTCTTTGCCAAAAGCTCCTCTATTGAAGCCAATGGATCATTGGTAACATCGGAAAGATAAGGGTACTTTGTTGAAATAAACGCATCACCAGCTTCATTAAACTCTTGCTCCGAATCTGGGCGATAGTAAGACACCTCCGACAAAACAACGGGTTTCTTTGTCTTGGCAATTTCCTCCAATGCGGTGCACGTTCCATAGAAGATGGCTGCGTTCACAAGTCTCCCAATAACTTCCCCTACCTCATCGCTACGGTACAATTCCATCGCCACATGAGGAACAACTCTCGAAACTACCTCAGCTCGGTCTCTCTCCAAGATTTGCAGCTGGGATTTAAGATCATTGAGCTTATCAAAAAGGTTAATCTCCTGCTCAGCTAGCCTAGACCCTTTGACCGCCAGGCTTGTACATTTAGACTCGAGCGCGGCAATTTGGGCTCTATAAATGGAAACTTTGTACTCTTCAATCTTCAATTTATTACACCTCACCTGGGATTCTTTCAGTTGGCCTTCGAGTCTGTCAATTTTGACTCGCATATCTTGAACGAAGGGATTCTTCTCAAAGTCTTCCATCACTTCTTTACATTTAGCCTCCAACTCATCATGTTCCTGATCCCTAGCTTTTTCTTTAGCTAAGATATCATCCATTTTTACCCTCACATCCAACAACGTTTGCATTAGTTCCCTTGTTCTCGAATTAAGATGATTATCCAAAACAGCCTGCCTAGCGTAACTTTTGGAGTGAAAGTCACAAAGTTCTTCAATAGACATGTTATTTAAGACTCCTTTCCAACTGGTAGGCGTCATTTTGTCAACCAATTTTCGACAGGCATGTGCATCAGGAAGTTCCACAACATCGGGAAGCCCTAAAAAAGAAAGGAAAACAAGTTATATGATGCATGGCATTTGATACGTATGAAAGATGTTAGCTTACTTGGAGTAGGATCATCAGGAATCGTTAGAGGAGTGGGTATAAAGGTTTTGGAGTGCGATCCCTTGGGCTTCACAACTCTCGCTGGAGGAGTAGGGAGGGCTAATTTCCTCTTCGGAGGGTTCCTTACAGACATGGCAACCTTTGCTTTCCTACTTCTCTTATCTGAAACACCGGAGGACCTTGCGAGCCTCGTTTGAAATTCCTTGATAAGGGGATCATCGGAATCTGCAACAGTTTCCACGAACTGTGGAGTTTTGTCATTCTCAATTGACATGGATGGAGACCCTATCCCGTAGCTTATATTTCCTGGCTCTTTAGGGACAAAACTAACTTCCCTAGTACCACGAGCCACAACGAAGTTCCTGAATGCCATCCCTACAGAAAAACAAAAAGAAGAGATAAATATCATTAGATAAGTCATTTACTTTATTTTAATAGGTATATACATACTTTTCCCATTGCAGATTATCTCAGGTTCCAAGGGAGAGCCTTCCCAATGATCAACAATCCCCGCCATAAACAGTATCGGCTCAGGAAATGTTTGCACATCAAAGGGGTGACGTTCAAGACGTTGGTAGAGGGAATAGCTTCTTACGAAGTGAGGCAAAGGATCATCAAAGCGTTTCTCGTCAAAACGATTGTCTTTGTCTAACAATGCTGGATATTGGGGAGGTATGATACTATCTTGCACATAAAAAAACAGACCTTTCCATTTTCTTATGTTGGCAAAAGGTTTTGTTATTAAACAGGGCACATTAGGTTCACTTCTTTTACCTAAGGTTAACCAATCACCACCAGGGCAAAGGTTGATAAACCTCTAAGCACGTTAAGCGTGGGCTCATAACCATAGGCTTTGCATATGACAATGTAGGTGGTTAGTTTGGCTAAGCCGAATGGGTTCAACCTGGAAATACGTACTTGATAATACTGTAAAAATTCTAAGATTAGTGGATGAATAGGAATCCTAAAGTTGGATTCTGTAAAAGCATGAACATATAACCCAACATACCCAGTTGGAGTGTCAAAAATACTTTGGTTTTTGTTTGGGAGTATCACTTTATACATTTTTAGTATGGGATATTTTTGAAAAAAATCCGACAAAGCCTGTTCTGATAAGGTACACTTTTGTTCCCTAATGATTCTTTTTGCCGCCATACTCATCTTGTATTTGTAGCAATGAGAACGAAGAGGGATAATTACCTTAAATCTCTGAAGAAGCACAAAGCACAGTATTGTGTATGTGTATTTTGGGTGTAAAGAAAAAGTATGATCAGGTAGGGAATAGAAAGAGTTTATGCATATCTATTGACAATTTACCATGAACGTCCACGTGTACTCATAGTTTGAGTAGTATACGGATTTCAAACTATTTTTTCAATTTTGAAAAGAAGTTTGAAGATACCGATATAGTAGCTGCTGCAGCCTAGGGTGTAGTAGTTGGAGAATTATTAGCCGCATTTATTGCGCAGAATTTGTTTAAACACTTATCTTCATTTCGTCCGAATTTGTGATAAATGGGATAGAGTGTAGCAGGTTTTTTGAGTCGAATGCAATTTATACTCGTACGTATATATCACTTTCGAATGAGGGGCTTGATGATGTACCCTCCTAACGGGTCGAAGGACTCCCCTTCGAGCCTGTAGAAAGCCCTCCCTTCGGAGGCCCAGGTTAATCTTCTAACACGTTTCATTGGCGTAAAACCATTCGCCTGCGAACTGGTTACCATGTGGGAATCCGCCAATCGAAGCCCTAAGCCCTTCGGGGTATTCCTGACGAAGGGACTAGCACGAAGGACCATCCTGACCTGGTCAAACCCACGTCTCCTCTATCCCTTGGCTTTCCCGCCAAAACAGAGATCGTGGGCTACAAAGCCCTAGCGGTTACCACTTTCCATGGGACGCCCCCATGATCTCCGAACTATGTGCAACCGCCCACTATGCCCTATTTCTCCCCTATAAATAGCATAGTCGGGCCAAAAACTAGGTAAGTTAACTTCACTCTCTAAATTTACGACCTACATTACCATTACACATACTTACTCGCACGCCGGAGGTGGTTCGCAGGGTCCAACCCCTGCGCAATCACTTAACGTAGTGTCTTCGTATTTCTTATTTTCAGGTTAAGAACAAGCTTGGCGCAATCTCAACACCCCATTATTCCTTTGATCACCATTGAAGGCTTGGTTGGCAATTATTCGTTCAATCAATCAACGACCATATATGATCCCGATGGAGAAAAGTTTGAAAAGTCATACCGAACAAAATGTACTAATAGGGAACTAAAGGAAAATTTTGATCCAAAAGATGTCCTCGATGAGGAACTTACTCACATAGGTACATAGGCCACGACTTTGAGTCTAGCTATTAGACTCGTTAATAAAGAAAAGCGCTTCTTGGGAGGCAACCCATGTTTTTGTTTGTTTGTTTGTTTGTTTGTTTGTTTGTTCTTTATTTTATTTGATTTCATATATATGCTCCATCATAATTGTTTATCGTCCATGCTTTGAATAATTTTGTGAAAATGCTTTATTTTGTTTTTAACCTCGTCTTAATCACATATAAAGGTATTTTACAAAAAGATAAGTGTAGGAAAGATCGTATTTTGGTTATTAAAACGAATTCGAGCATGAAAGATAACAATTAATGATTAGCATATATATTTGTGTGTTTGTTAGAGTCAAATGCTTGTATCGAGTCACAATGAATGTTTTTCAGAATTTCCAGTTTTTAGTAATCAGATTTTTTCATAAATTTTCCAGAAACAAAACGCAAGAATTTTCCAGAAACAAAACGCATAAATTTTCCATAGATTTTTCCATAAATTTTCCAGCAGCACAGTTTTCCAGGATTTTGTTTTTCTGCTAGAACTTAGTTTTTGAAAATTTTCAGAATTTTTAATTATCCAGAAATCTGTAGACATTTATTTTGCAAGCATTATATCTTATTCGCTTTCTAGGATTTAATTTTTATATATATAGTGTTTACCGCCGATTTTATGCGAGGTTTTGTATTTCATTTTTTTAGTGAATTACAGGTTATATTGGACAAGAAGATAAAGATGAAGTGTGTTGAGCTCTTATTGCATTTATTTTCTTGGATGATGATTTAACCATGTTTTCACATCATCTATGCTAAGCAAATCAGGAGAGTATTAGTTTCTTTCATCTCTTTTATTTTTCCCGTTATCATAACTTTGATGCTTTGTAAGAATATTGGGGACAATGTTCAGTTTAAGTGTAGGGAGGGTAGAATGGGATACCTTAGAAACTATAACTTCGCTTGATATTTGTTTTGTTTAAAAGTAGATGTGTAATAAACTAAAAGAGATATTCTTTGGGGCAATTTTTAGCACCAAATTTAAACAAAACAGCATATAGGAGTGAAACTTTAGTCTTAATGAGCGTCTCGTGGATAGGAATTATATATCTAGCACAAAATCCCTACCACTCAAAAATTTCCACCCCCAAAATGTGAGGTTCGCCATTAGATCTTTAGGAAAAAGCATTTACCTTTAATTCTTATGAGTGTACCGGTAGTGTATAGATTCTAGAACTTGCATTTGTGATCTATCCTGAGATCGCTAGTGAGACTACATTCGTGTAGTTATGATTAACTAAATGATAAGAGGCATTAGGATAACCCTTGTTTTAAACATGTATTATAATTACGTTGGCTTCATTAGTCAAATAATTTTCCCACACCCTTGCGATTTACTCATCTTTAGTACACGATACCCCTAGTACACCCCTCAGAGCCTATCTTTTTCGTGGTTCTCGTGATATTTCGGTGGATTCCGAAATATTAATGAAGGACATTGTTTACAATCCACGCCCAAATGTACACCCAAATCGTCGTAGCCTACCTTGTATGCACTCTCTTTTAGTGCATTATGGTTATTTCTTAAACCCTTTGTCAATTGTCTAATTGGTTACATGGTTGCTAAGTCATGTCAAATCTTGTAAATACAGTTTTTGGACGATTGGGACTCATGGGTAAAGTACTAGTTGTTATGGAGTAAAGGGGAAGAATGTCATGTGTTACCCCGATATGTACGTTAATGTTTAAAGTACTCCACGTGTTTTGATTTTCTTAATTTGGGTCATTAGTTAGTTTAAGGTTCTTTACGTGAATGTCCAACCGTGCCCATTTCCATATTCTTCCATTCCACCATACTTGAAGGTGATCCCAAAGTCATGGGAATCCCTCCTCCCATTGGACATAAAGGAAAGCCATGTTAGGTCTTTTTTGGGAAATTTGCCTTGACCCATTCGTCTCGGAACTGAATCTCCACTTGTTTATTTAGCTGAGTGTTCCCGAATTTAACCTTGACCCAATCTTTAAAAGATATTCCATGATACCCAATGCAACTCCTCTTATGCTCATTAAAACATGCCCATTCGTTTGTGAATCTTTTGAGCATGTTTTCTTCCGGGGACTCTCCTCCATTACATTCTTTGAGAAAGGGATTGCAGGAAGGCCATGCTTCAGTCACTCCTTTCTCCTTGACTACTACCGGCTTGCAGAAATAAACCGTCCATTGGACTTTCGCATTTAAATTAGCACTCATGAAGTTTGTACGAAACCAAGCTTCCTTAATAACTTCTTCTTCCTCAAAGCACCACCATACCCTCGCCTCCTTTTTTAGCTATCTTACTTTTATTCCTCCCCTACCGTTGAATTTATTGACCAAGGGGTCGCATGTTGGCAGGGTTAATTTTTCTCCATTATGTATAACAGTTGTAGGATCACAAAAGTGTAGTATACCAATAGCGGCTACGGAATTTACTTCCTCATCTCCTTCCTCCGTTTCGGATTCCTGTTCATCATCAAACCAAAAAGATCCGTCTCCGTCACTTTCATTGCATTCCTGTTTAAATTTTAAGCACAAAGGGGTTTTATAGGAAAAAAAGTCATCCGACATTTTAAAAATATCCAATGGTTCCTTTATATCCGTAACATTGGTCATACATACTCTTGCTATAGTAACCGGGGTTTGACACAAAACTCCATTCGTATTAAAAATTATCCTATCATCACTGATGATGTACCCTCAAAACGGGTCGAAGGACTCCCCTTCGAACCTGTACGAAGCCTTCACTTCGAAGGCCCAGGTCAATCTTCACCCAAAGCACTCATAGTGTCTAACCTTTGTCAAGGTTCAGAACTTGGCCTCCGTCACGGTTCAGAGCCTGGCCTCCGTTACTGTTCGGAGCCTGGTCTCTGTCAACGTTCGGAGCCTGGCCTCCGTCAACGTTTGGAGCCTAGCCTCCGTCAACGTTCGAAGCCTGGCCTCCGTCAATGTTCAGAGCCTGGCCTCCGTCACGGTTCAGAGCCTGGCCTCCGTCACTGTTCGGAGCCTCACCTCCTAAAAGGTTCGAAGCCTAAAGGTCACTGGTCAAACAGAACTGGTCAAAGAAGATCTGGTCAATAGCCATGATTTCAGCCATGATCTCTGTAACTGCCATGACCTCCGTAACTGCCTCCACACACCCTCTGTAACTGCTCCGTCAGATTATTATGCCTATAAATAAGGAAGTCATCAAAGAGGTATGTAACCTAATTTAACCCAGGAGATATCATCTTCTCCACCTCAATACTTTCATGACATAATCACCATGACTGATTCTCACACCAGGTCGCGGGTCCGTACGTTCGGGCCGGCCTCCGTCAACGTTTGGAGCCTAGCAAGAATGAAGAACCATCTTGACCTGGTCATACCCACGTCTCCTCTTCCCTTAGGCTTTCCCGCCAAGGTAGAGATCATGGGCCACAAAGCCCTAGCGGTTACCACAAATCATGGGACGCCCCCATGATCTCCGAAGTAAGTGCAACCGCCCTCTAAGGCCTATTTCTCCCCTATAAATAGCTTAGACGGGTCATAACCAAGGTATGTTAACTGAATGTAATCTAAAGTTGACTTCACTCTCGCAATTTACGACCTATATTACCATTACACATACTTACTCGCACGCCGGAGGTGGTTCGCAGGGTCCAACCCCTACGCAATCACTTAACGTAGTGTCTTCGTATTTCTTATTTTCAGGTTAAGAACAAGCTTGGCGCAATCTCAACACCCCATTATTCCTTTGATCACCATCGAAGGCTTGGTTGGCAACTATTTGTTCAATCAATCACCTATTCCTAACGAAATCTCTATTTCAAAAACTTTGATTCGGGCATGTGAAGTGGCAAGGAAAGGTCTTCCTAAGATAACGTGTTCATTAGGTACATTCACCATATTAATAACTACAAAATCGGTGGGGAGTAAAAACTTGTTGATTTTAATAAGCACATTTTTAATTATCCCTACCGGAGTTGTCCTAGTCATGTCAGCCATTTCAACTATTAGTTTTGTTTCCTTAAGATCTGTCAGTTCAAGACTTTGAAATAGCGACCTTGGCATAACATTTACACTAGATCCTAAATCGGCTAATCCCGTTATACCACAATTACCAATGGTGCAAGGAAGAGTGAAACTTTCAGAGCTAGACTCCTTTTCTGGTAATTGACGTGGTACAGCTCCTTTAGTTTCAGCCTGCAAAAAAGAAACCCCACAAATTTGATTTGTATTATGAGAGTATTCATTGGAGTTTTTTACCTCTTTGTCAGCAAAGATTGCCTTGCAAGATCCCACAGTTGTCTTGCCTTGCACTACAGGTTTTGAGCAGCTTTCTTCCATCACATTCTTCTGATGGATGTCGTCAGTTAGCTTTCCTATCATGGTTTCAAGATTTTTAAGAGATTCATCATGATTAATGAGGCTCTTGTTAGTGGTTTCTTGAAAACTCTTCAAACATGCATTCTGTTCATTTTGCTTTTTGGTGGAGTCTTCCAGGTACTTGTAGATGATCTCCTCAAGGTTGGATCTCCTTTCCCCATAAGGTGCTCTATAATAGTAACCAGGTGGTCCCACGCGATACCCATTGTTAATGTTCCCTTGAAAAGGTACACCTTCTCCACACAGTCATTAAGTGCCAGCTATAATCTAGACTTATTCTAACGAAACACGGCCTCTCGGAACTTAGGTTTCCCCTTAACTTCTTTAGCATCTCTGTTTGGTAGGTGATCCTATGGTCAATTTGTACACAATATAGTGGTAGTCCTATGGTCAATTCTTACCACTACTCGTAACCTACTTGTCTAGGGTCCCATCGTCAATTCTCCTAGCTTCCTAGATACTACCAAACGTTAATATTACCGAAACAAAGGTGTCCACGAATAAGCAAAGAAAACATGCACATAAAGCGATACGAAAATGAGAAAACTAAATCATGGCATAAACAATTTTATAACTAGGCTAACACCAAAGGTGTTTAGCCGATCATATTAAATAATGCACGAAATTCAATGTTTAAGATCATAATGAAAGACATCGAATTAAATACAAATGTTTGATATGAAATACTAAAACTTATGTAGTAAATGGCGTGAATTCTCTCTTGGAAATGCTCCGTATGCTGCTGAATATCGTCCTCCTGGAAGCCCTTTTCGTCCCTTGGTGTGATGTATTGGGAAGATATGTGAAAATGTAGAATTAGGACTTATATTTATAGCCTCGTCAAAGTTACGACGTAACCTTGTGAATTGGTTACGCCGTAACCATCGTATCCCAGACGATCTTATCCATAGTAAAATATTTACGACGTAACCTTAAGAATAGGTTACAACCGTAAAACTCTCGTAGTGAGTTTCATCACTTTTACGCCGTAACCTTGCAAATGGGTTACGGCGTAAGTATCTTGACCATAAAAATTTCTTCTATGTTAGCTACACTCATGATATATATAAAAATCATCTTCACAGGTAAAATTTTTGCTTCATTTCATTCCAACTATGTAAAGTAACTTACATAGCCCACTAGGCGAGCTCACGCAACTACCAATGCCAAATATCTCTATGTTTACATCATGTAAACCTCCTAATATGTCAAGTATATGTTTCAAAGATCATTTTATCAAGTATGCTATCAATCTAACTTGCTTTTTCCAACATTTATACCAAAACAAGCCCTATACGTTTACGGTTATTTCATAAACCCTAATTTCAAGTTGAAACTAGTTTGAAAGTATTCAAGGCTTATGTATAAGTTATCTTAGCTATATTTTCCTTCCTAAACTCTAGTGCAACTACTTAAAGCACAGTGTACAAGTCCTTTAAGCATAGAATCTAAATTAGGTCATTTAAGTTCCTAAACCATGTTTAAACCCTACCATTAGTTTAGCATAAGTTACAAACACTTAATGCATGACTCCTAAACCCTAAACCTAATCCCTAATTACTTTCTAAACCCTAATCCTAGTAATAAACCCTAATCCTAACCCTAAACAAACCCTAATCCTAAACTAAACCCTAAATCTTAAAAACTAACTAATCTTGCAGCCTAGCACCACCATGACACCACCATGACCCTACCTAGCAGCCTACCACCTCCATCACCACCTTGTCACCATCAAGCTACCTACCAACCACCTCCATCACCACCTCGTCACCACCTTGTGGTCAAAACACCACCGCGACCACACAAACACCCTACACCACCCTAGCTACTACCATAGCCCCTCCTAGTCACCTAGTAGCTGCCATTAGTCATCCCCCCTACACCTTTGGCCACCACTCCAAGCAACTTGGGCTCCAAGTCCCATTCGATCCTATAAATAGCGAGCAAACCCTAACCATTCGAACACATCCCAAAAACCCTCACCACCTCTAATCTTTGATCTCACTCAATCCTAGCAGTATCATAAGGTCCATTGGAAGCCAAGAATCAAGCCTTGAAGCCCTTGTTAAGTCGTGTAAGCCGAGAACCCTAAAAACCCTATTCGACCCATTTTAAATCGTGTAAATTATTCTACTCGTTCAATAAGCTCTTTTATGGTTTTAGAATGTTTATAAGCTTTATTAGATCATATGAGAATCCTTGTTTAAGCCTTGATCATAAAAACCTACACGTTTTCTATTAAAACCCTAAAAAACTTGTCGAATTGAAATCTAAAGCTATAAGCTCGTAAAAGCCCTTTTCATAAGCTATAAGCTCGTAAAAGCTACTTATCTTGGCTTATTCTAATAAGCCATAAGCTGTAAAACCCTTTTGAAATCTAAAAATACACTTTGCATGGTTTTTGGACAAGTTTTGAAACGCATTACATGCATAGGGGTATATAATGTAACTTTTGGAAACTTATAAGTATAAGGGTTATTTCTGTCATTTTTCTAAAGTTATAAGTATCAGGACCTATTTTGTAAAGTTTTAAAGTTAAAGGGTTAGTATATATATATTTATTGTATAAAGGACTAATTTTGTAAAAGTTTATAAATCAAGGGTATTTATTGCCAATTTGCAAACTTAAAGGTATAAATGAAATATCTTTATATAAATTAAAACCTATCTTTTTAACTTAAAGGACATCCAATTTATCCCACGTAACTGAGCACTTATGGCCTTACTGCACGGAGTGACATTGGACATGAGAACGTCCAAACCTGTTATCATTCATCTTTGTATTTTGAAAACGTATCTTTGGGACCTCTGTTTGCAAAAGTCACTCTTTTGCTGTAAAAACTCTGATGAATAAATGAATAATAACTTATCTTTAAAAATGTCTCTTTTTGAGTTGTTTTCTATTATTGTAACTGCGTATCAATGAGGTAATACCCCAGATTTAGCTTCCGCTGCTATCTGTGAAAATAGGGGTGTTACAGGTTGGTACCAGAGCCACGGTTATAGAGAACAAGGTTTTTACCTAAACTATAACTACTTTTCTATTTTCGAGAAAGTCCTCCGTGCCACTGCGTTCCCCGAATAGTATATATAGAATAATAACATAGGTTATTATTATAATAAGTACGTATGTACTTAAGATATTTTCTCCCGGGTTATTACAGAACCATGTCTTCCAATCACCCTATCATATTGTATGATACCGATGATGAGAATTCCTTTTCTACATCAAATAGTTCCGACTCTGTCTCGGATTCACTAAGCTATTCCCCTGATTCTGATTCTAATTCTTCGGAAGAATTAACTCAGAATCTTTTAGCTTCACTATCTATTGAACCGTACCCTTATATGCAAACATATAATGGTTATATGCAAGCATATAATGGTGAAATTCCTATCGTTCCCTCTTCATCTCCAATTCCACCGTCACCACTCTTTGATCCCCGATATTTCTATGTTCTGGAAGTAGTTTCCCCACCTCGTAAAAGAATTCGTTTTCTACCACCTTCCACTCCTCCCGTATTCGAGACTGGAAATAGTTCTTATAAGAACGCCTTTAGAAAGGCATGAGGAACAAATTGAAGACATTTTGAATCACCTAGATAAGCTATCTCTAGAGCGTATCGAGGAAGTAGAAGATAAGATTTATAATCTTGGAAAGGGTCGAGTCATAATCCAAAGAGATTTTGATAGGTTAGAGACCGAACTAGAAGAAGCTCGTACCCAGATTGCAGACTTACAAAAGAAACAAGAAGGGACATGCTGATGAAGTTGTTCTAGCTCATGTTAGGATTTCTACTCTTGAAATGATCATTGAGGACATCCAAGTTAGTCATCGATCAGATATAAGGAGTTTTCTAGACGCAATCCATGAACTTAAGAATAACAAATGAACAACCCCAGACTAGCAGACTAACGAACTTACTAGCCTAGAATCCTTAACTATTTATAGCTTTTATACCAAATCTAGTTACGGGATGTGTAACATAAATAATGGTACTTGTCAACTTTTCAGCTTGTAAGATAAATGGGCAAGTCGTTTATGATCTAATGAAGTATTAGTTTTCCCATACCTAGTTTCATAGTCGTCTATCCTTATATGCAATAATATTACTTTATCTTTGGGTGAAACAACGATAAACACACGAACTTGTATTCAAACTATTACCATCTAAACATATGAATTTCACTCAACCTTTGTGTTGACCTTTAAGCATATTATCCCACGTAACTGAGCACTTATGGCCTTACTGCACGGAGTGACATTGGACATGAGGACATCCAAACCAGTTATCATTTATCTTTGTATTTTGAAAACGTATCTGATGATGTACCCTCCTAACGGGTCGAAGGACTCCCCTTCGAACCTGTACGAAGCCTTCTCTTCGAAGGCCTAGGTCAATCTTCACCCAAAGCACTCATAGTGTCTAACCTTTGTCGAGGTTCAGAACCTGGCCTCCGTTACGGTTCGGAGCCTGGCCTCTGTCACTGTTCGAAGCCTGGTCTCTGTCAACGTTAGGAGCCTGGCCTCTGTCAACGTTCAGAACCTGGCCTCCATTACGGTTCAGAGCCTGGCCTCCGTTACTGTTCGGAGCCTGGTCTCTGTCAACGTTCGGAACCTGGCCTCCGTCAACGTTCGGAGCCTGGCCTCCGTCACCGTTCGGAGCCTTGCCTCCGTCACCGTTCGGAGCCTGGCCTCCGTCAACGTTTGGAGCCTTACGTTCGTCAATGTTCGGAGCCTGGCCTCCTTCAACGTTTAGAGCCTTACCTCCATCAACGTTTGGAGCCTTACCTCCGACAAGAATAAAAGCCTTAAGCCCTTCGGGGTATCTCCTACAAAGGAACTAGAACGGAGGATCACTTTGACCTGGTCGTACCCACGTCTCCTCTTCCTTTAGGCTTTCCCGCCAAGGTAGAGATCGTGGGCTACAAAGCCCTAGCGGTTACCACAAATCATGGGACGCCCCCATGATCTCCGAAACAAGTGCAACCGCCCACTAAGGCCTATTTCCCTCCTATAAATAGCTTAGTCGGGCAAGAACCATGGTATGTTTTACTGATGTTATCTCAAAGTTAACTTCACTCTCTCAATTTACGACCTACTTATCATCACACATACTTACTCGCACGCCGGAGGTGGTTCGCAGGGTCCAACCCCTGAGCAATCACTTAACATAGTGTCTTCGTATTTCTTATTTCAGGTTAAGAGCAATCTTGGCGCAATCTCAACACCCCCTTATTCCTTTGATCACCATCGAAGGCTTGGTTGTGCAATTATTTGTTCAATCAGTGGCGCCATCCGTGAACCACTACAATTGGTCTCGTTATTTCCAAGCTTATAACCAACCAACTACTTTCACTATTATTCCGGCATGGATCAAAGGAGAGAAGATACTCCTCCCCCCCGGGTTTCTCTACCTTAGCACCAATACCAATCAACGACTCTAACAACCTTCCCCCAATAACCGCTTCCACGTTCACAACACGTTCTCACCCAGAAACAACACCCAACCATCATGCTTCGACATCAGCCAATCGAGAGCCCATTATTAGCCCAGCTTTTGTCGAAGTCAACCACGAAGCGTTGGAATCCCTTTTAGGGCTCGCAAAAGGTGAGTTAGGAATGCGGAGATGCGAAGGGAGTTGGAATACTCAAGTGACGAATTTGTGACGAAAGGGATAGCGTGTAGCATGTTTTTTGAGTCGAATGCAACATAAACTCGTACGTATATATCACTTTCGACTGGGGGGCTTGATGATGTACCCTCCTAACGGGTTAAAGGACTCACCTTCGAACCTGTACAAAGCCTTCTCTTCGAAGGCCCAGGTCAATCTTCACCCAAAGCACTCATAGTGTCTAACCTTTGTCGAGGTTCAGAACCTGGCCTCCGTCACGGTTCGGAGCCTGGCCTCTGTCACTGTTCGAAGCCTGGTCTCTGTGAACGTTCGGAGCCTGGCCTCCGTCAATGTTCAGAACCTGGTCTCCGTTACGGTTCAGATCCTGGCCTCCGTCACTGTTCGGAGCCTGGTCTCTGTCAACGTTCGGAGCCTGGCCTCCGTCACCGTTCGGAGCCTGGCCTCCATCACCGTTCGGAGCCTGGCCTCCGTCAACGTTTGGAGCCTTACGTTCCACTGGCCTCCTTCAACGTTTGGAGCCTTACCTCCATCAACGTTTGGAGCCTTACCTCTGACAAGAATAGAAGCCTTAAGCCCTTCGGGGTATCTCCTACGAAGGAACTAGAACGGAGGATCACTTTGACCTGGTCGTACCCACGTCTCCTATTCCTTTAGGCTTTCCCGCCAAGGTAGAGATCGTGGGCTACAAAGCCCCAGCGGTTACCACAAATCAAGGGACGCCCCCATGATCTCCGAAACAAGTGCAACCGCCCACTAAGGCCTATTTCCCTCCTATAAATAGCTTAGTCGGGCAAGAACCATGGTCTGTTTTACTGATGTTATCTCAAAGTTAACTTCACTCTCTCAATTTACGACCTACTTATCATCACACATACTTACTCGCACGCCGGAGGTTGTTCGCAGGGTCCAACCCCTGCGCAATCAATTAGCGTAGTGTCTTCGTATTCCTTATTTCAGGTTAAGAGCAAGATTGGCGCAATCTCAACACCCCCTTATTCCTTTGATCACCATCGAAGGCTTGGTTGTGCAATTATTTGTTCAATCAGTATCTTTGGGACCTCTGTTTGCAAAAGTCTCTCTTTTGCTGTAAAAACTCTGATGAATAAATGAATGATAACTTATCTTTAAAAACGTCTCTTTTTGAGTTATTTTCTATTATTATGACTGTGTATCAATGAGGTAATACCCCAGATTTAGCTTCCGCTGCTATCTGTGAAAATGGGGGTGTTAAATTAACTATGTTGTGAAGTTACGCCGTAACCTTGAACTGCGTTGACTTTGGTCTTCTAGTGTAAATTCTAGTTATGGCGTAAGTAGAGTATGGAATTACGCCGTAACTTTTATCTGGCCAGCATACTCTTGTATATTTTCATTAATAACCTTCCAATTCCACGTCTCTTCGTTCCTATGCTCATTTATGACTTGAAAATGAAATATTAAGAAATAAGAGTATATTTTCAAGTAAAACAATACAAATGATGAGCATATTAGGGGGAAGTTGACATTAAAATATCAGGAATATTTGATGTTATCACAACCTAGGCAAGTGTTACCTGCAGACACGCTCTTGCCCAATAATTAATCAGACGCACTAAATACTTAAGAAGAATCTCTGTTGGGTCAGCAACTACCCAAATGTCCCTGACAAAGATTTGAACATAAAATAGCCCCGACACTCACTAACAGAATATCAGTGATCATCTAACTCACTGATGATCAGTGAGAATGTCTCTCCCTAATAAAAGGATGTAGCTCAGACAGCATTCTTCAAAGAGTTAGAAAATACCAACTGAAGATGCGCTTTACTCATCTGATGCAGTCTCAGTGACTAAGGTACATGAGCAAACGTCAGGGACACTGAGATCTGACAAATGTCTCTCTATCCCTGATGGCCTTTCTCTCATTGACAATGACCACTTCACCAACCTTCAAATCTAACTGATCAAGAAGTTATGACTGATCAACATGACTCCCTGAACAAGGCTCAAGATCAAAGACATCACGAATCAGGATGAACTGATTAAAGAAGACACACTCACTGAACATCAACAGCAGTAGTTCATGCCTCAGATATTGTCAAAGAGTTCTTAATGCTCATCAGCCAGTGTGAACAACATAACTCTAACTCAGGAACAGGGGATCATCAAGGGCAGGAATACCTTGATTATCTCTCAGCTCTCTGATCAAAGACCAAGACGGTTAGGTGAAGACTATAGAGTTTAAGCGAGAAAACTCTTGAGAAGATAAACTTTGTTCCTTCCCAAGACACAAAAGAAGCTCATGGGAACCCGGTGCTATCAACTCCGGTAAACCAAAAGGACATCAAGGCTAGATGTCTAGGCACGTGCCTATCTACGAACAGTTGGCAAGATCACTATTCCCACGTGAAGCAACAGTAACCTTACCGCTATATAAACCCGTCACAACCAAATAAGAACGTGCGCTTTCAATAGAGAGTAAGAAGTGAGAGTTCCACAACATAGTTAGAGTGTTAGAATTCTCAACACACTTAGAACCCAAGCCTAGCTTGCTTCTAAGTGTCTCTTAATTAGTCTCTCACCGAGGATAGCCGTCTGCAACTATCCTCATTGAAAAGCAAACCAAGTCATTAGTGTGTCTAAGTGGGTTCTTAAGTAACCTTGTAATTTCGCTTATCATGAATCATAAACTCGTTATACTTTCCATGTCCAAACGGCACGTGTTTGTGTTTATTTCGTCAATTCATGAGTTGCTCAAGTTAAACCGGACCAACAATCTCTACTCAGTCGACTTATGGTTGCGAGAGGATCCTTAATTCTAATCATGTTTCACTAGACGTCTAAATGTGGTACGGGATACAGCTAGTTTTCTAATGCCTAACGTGCACACCACTAACAACAAGCAATAATATTAAAGACTATAACTAGGTTTCATGCAATCATACGCAAACACTAATTAATTTAGCCAAGCATGTTAAATTGAAGATAAGAAAAACAAATAATCACACAACACATAGACATATTGTAATGATTAAGGATTGAATAACTTATCTTCAGTAAAACATGGAGTTATGGGGGCTAAAAACACTTACAAAAGCTGTAAAATTCGGACCTCAAAGTATCTCTCCAATCCCACACAAAGTATCTACTCTTAGAATGTAAATCATACGAAAATATATATAGTATTACAGTTGTGACGGCGTCACTTAGTAACTATGACGCCGTCAGCTCGCCATCATTAGGGTTTCGAGATTGGCACCGACTTAATTTGAAGGCATCACCTTATGAATTGCCACGCTGCCGCTTTTCAATATCTTGGTCATGACGCCGTCAACTCAAGGCCGTCTCCATCGCCTGAACCATCACTTGGAAAATTTATAACTTGATCATCTTCATTAATCTTCAAGTAACGGCGTCACCTTGTGTTTGTGACGCCGTCACAATCCCTTTTTGTGGTGTTTTTCTTGACTTTGTCGTTTTCTTCATTTTCTTGTCTAATCGAGCAAAAAACGCTCCATTTTCCAACATTTGCTTCCCAAGTACCTAAAACTCAAATAGAAACAATTTAGGTAAATAATTGATCGAATATGTACGGATTTAGAGGCTAAATTACCCCTTAAAAACGTATAAAATTACACCTCATCATTTAACAACCGGACTAAAGGTCTTATCATCAATTCCAAATAACTGGGTGCTGCCATTGGCCACAAGGCGAGCCTTGTAACGACTAAGTGTGCCATCTGCTAAATGCTTATGCTTAAACAGCTACATGGAACGAACTATGTTCACGTCCTTTGGTCAGGGCACAAACGTCCAACTATTATTTTTAATAAGCGCATTATATTCATCACACATAGCATTTTGCTAATTAGAATCATTAAAGGCCTCATTATACGATTTTGGTAATGGAGAAATGTTTGACACAAGGAGAGCAAGACGGTCAGGAGGACGATTAGACCCGACATGAAAACGTGTGACCATAGGATGAGTAGAAACTGGGTTTGGGGAAATAGGATGGGCAGCATTTATTTGTTGGGCCATTGTTAAGGGGGTGATTTGTTGGGCTGCTGGTGTACATGTTTATTGGGTCACGTGGGTATGTGATGGTAGGCTAGGGGAAGGATTAATATTGGGCTCATTAACTGGAAAGGTAGGTTCAAGGGTGGAATGGGATTGGGTCGCCTGTATAGGTGAGTGTGTATTATTTGGAATAGTGGCAATAGGGGAGTGGCATATAGTTTGGGTAATAATATCATGTGGTTTGTCTAAAAAACTATAAGAGGGACGCGAGGTAGCAGTCATAGAACCAAAGGGAAAACCGTTTCGTCAAAGGTAACGTGTCTTGAAATGATAATTTTATTCATATTTAAGTCAAAACAATGATACCCACGATGATTCGAAACGTGGCCCAAATATGTGGATGGTGTAGCACATGCTTCAAGTTTGTGATTGGCATGTAGATGCTGGTAACATAAACACCTAAAGGTACGTAAAAGACTATAATCCGGGTTGGTTCCAAGTAAACGGGTAAGTGGTATTTCATTGTTAATAGTACTTAAAAGTAAAATATTCAATAAATAGACGGCCATATTAAGTGCTTCGACACAAAATGTGGGATGGAGGTGAGGTTGGAAAAGTAAGGTTCGAATTAGGTTGCTGATAGTTCGTATCATTTTTAGGCCTTGCAGTTTTGTTGGGAGGTTTTGGAACAAGAAAAACGAAATTGGATGCCTTTAGAGGCAAACAATTTATGTAAGGCATGGTTGTCAAATTCACCACCATGATCATACTAAAAAGACTTTATTTCACACTTAAATTGAGTATTAACCAAGTTATGAAACAACACAAATTTAGACAAGACATCCGATTTATTAATCAACGGATAAACCTAAACATAATGCGAATAATGATCCAAGAATAAAACATAATACTTAAAACCTGAAAGACTCGGAATGGGTGAAGTCTACAAATTCGAGTGAACAATGTCAAAACAAGACTGAACCAATGTATTGGAACTAAAAAAGGGAAGCCTCACGTGCTTGCGAAGCTGACAAGCATGACAAAGAACAGGAGGCTGCGTTTTATTACATGAAATGGAACTGTTGGAGATAAGACGATGCAGCACTTCGCTTCCTGGATGTCCAAGTCACTGGTGCCACGTATGTTGACTTGTTAAGAACACTTGAGGTATAGGAGAAGGCTTTGTGACTGAGTAGAGATCCCTCGTGCTATCACATCGAAGAAGCACCCTACGGATCATGAAATCTTTATTAGAAAAATAAAAAGTGTCAAATTCAATGGAACAATTATTATCACGAACAAACTGACGAATGAAAATTAAATTTTTGACAATGTTAGGAGTTATAAGGACATTATTTAGGTGAAGAGATCTCTAAGGAGTAGGCAAAATGCTATTGCTTGTGTTGGTGACGGGTACAGAATCGTTACCAACAGAGACCGATGGATATATACACATATTAAAAATATCACTAAAACTACTTAAAGAAGCATTAAGGTGTGAACTCGTACATGTATCCATATTCCATGCAGCGGTAGTGGGGTCCTAAAGTTTCGTGGTACTGAAAACATATGGTAAGATCATCTCTTGCCCGGGAACAATATTAGCACTGGGCTATCCCACCTGTGTACTACCCGAGCCTATGAATTGAGTCTGGCCCAATATGGATGTTGGTTGACCCGATGTTAACTAGGTTGTCCCAAACTTGTGTGTTGTTGGGCCGCTAGTGGGCTGAATAGAGGGAAAACTTGGTGGGGCGGTCTTAGCACTAACCGATTGGACTGGGCTAGCATTCACAATGTAATAAACCACTGGACGAGAATTAGAAGAATTCCCAATAGTGGTATGAGACTGACGAATACCATTATAGCTAAGTTGAGACAACTTTTCTTGTTAGGTTTGGATTAATGCCATCATTTGGATTAATGCCATCATTTGTGTCGGTGTTAACGGGTGCGGGTTTTGGGAACTAGTAGTCGTGTTACTAACACTAGAAGGGGACACAACCCAAAATGAGGGGTTACTAAGTTTTGCATGCATGGGATCATCGTAAACAAACTTACAATTGTTCCCAAAGCGACACGAGCCCTTAGCAAAGTTAAAGCAAGGTTGGAAGATTTAAAGGAGCAACAGTAGGGCGTCGAGTATTATTTCCTGCTCCAACCATTAAAATAATAGGAGAAGATGAAGAGGAATCGATGTGTAGTGCTTGGGACTTTGACTTGAATCTCATCTCCTCGGTAGTAAGTATAGAACGTACGATCTGGAGATCGGGAAAGGGTTCTCGATGAACAATGATACCAACCACGGTCTCATACGTGTCGCTCAACCCTTCAAGGGCAAACGTAACTATGTCATCATTACTTATGGGAGACCCGAGACTTGTCAATATAGTGGCAATGGATTCGATCTTACGAAAGCAAGCATCGATGCTCAAGTCCCCGAGTTTCAACGAGCGCAGTTCAGCCTTCAACGCAATCGTGCGTGTTCTTTGTTGTCATGAAAGATCGTAGCAATATGGTCCCATGCCTCTTTGGCGGTTTGAGGATCGGCCACCACGAGACGTTCTTGAAGGGTGTCAGATATACTCATGAAGATCCATGATAAAATAATGGAATCAATCTTCAGCTACTCGGGAGTTGGGCGCTAGATAATTCACTGGACTCATCTATAATGTGATTTAGAACCTCAAAACCTTTACAAAGGTTTTTAAAGAAATAGACCCAATATTAGTAGTTAAGCTTATCGATGTCTTATTTAACGGGGACACGAGTGGTAAGGTGGTTAACGGTTTGGAGTTTATCTGAAAGGGATGTGGCAAGAGGATTATGAGAGTCTGTCATAGTGATTTGATGGTGAGAAAAAAAAATAACAGTTAGGGTTAATTTGAGATGTGTGAATCGGCAAGGAAGAAAGAAACAAAGAAGTAGGGAATTTTTAAGTTAGAAACGATTTGTTAGAGTGATTTTAGGGGACTCGCTTTGATACTATGTTAATGTGAATCGTTGAATTGATTAATACCAAATATCAGTACATAATTTAAGATTACAAGGACTATTCTAGAAGCGGGCTTTAGACGAATACACAAATATATGGACTAACAAAATGTATCGACTAATTCGACTATCATATCGATGAATTGAAGGATTTGGATTATATGGCTGCACAAATATATGGACTAACAAAATATATCGACTAACATAACATACGTGGTTCGACTATCATATCGATGAATTGAAGGATTTGGATTATATGGCTGCACAAATATATGGACTAACAAAATATATCGACTTACATAACATACGTGGTTCGACTATCATATCGAGGAACTGAAGGATTTGGATTATATGGGTCCTAATTTGCAATTGGGCATATGTGGAAAACAACATTCTAGCTTGTTTGTGATATCATAATCTAAACAAAAAAATAATCGAATTTATAAAAATATTGTTTATATGAAATAAACGAAAGGATAAGAGGAACAAAATGTTACTACACATTTGGTTAATGGATGTCAGTGACGTATCACTTTCATATAAACGATACATGTATTGTTCAATACCTTAAATTTCACTTTAATCTTGTGTCATTCTTATAAAGTATTTTTCTCAAATAATGCAACTTTGTGTAGTTCGTATGTACTATATTGGATCATTGTATTGAATCTTGTTAGCTATTATGGCTAAATCGACGTTGGATCCTTTATCATCAAACATGTTTTAAATTGGCCAAACGAAATTGACTAAATGTGACCATATATAAATATTTTGCTAGATTAAAAAAATAATAATAATAAAAAATAAAGAACGTATAGTTAAATAAAAAAATGTAAAAGTAAAAGTACTCCGTAGAATTTTAGTCTATCACAGTTGACAGAAAAAAACAAATCAAGGCAACGGGAGTGATTGTTTGAAAGGGAAGTCAGCAGCAGGTCACACCATGAAAATCTTGTAGTAAGATTTGTTGTCGCTAAGATACATTTTTTATTTTCCATTTTATTATTCTTTCAACCACAACAAATGCTATTACGTGTTGATGCTCAGTGATATATACACTCGGATTCAAAGGGTTATCGCGATATGGATCATGCAACAATCTTATATTCATAACATTATTTTATAAGGTGTATAATTCAATAATCTTTGCAATGCCAAACCGGCCTACGTAGTTATGCTACATGAGTCGACATCGCCAAGAAGATTTTAATGTTAACAATGTGATTTCTTTTCTATTCGCTTACAAGTCTGGTTAATTTGTGATTGAATTTCACATATGTGTAATTGTGTAATTCATAGATTTTTGGTACGATGTGTCACTTCAATGGGGTGGTCTTGTCATTAGGTTTATTTTCATAAACCAAATACTCCGTAATTTGCATATATCGCTTACATGAAAATAATCATGTATTGTATCACGAGAAACGCACAATAAGAACCTCAGTTAACTTTTTAGAATAATGGTCACGAAATCTAAATTTTTTATGAGTCTTTTTTTAATAATGGGTTAATTACTTCAAAATGAATCATACTTGCTACTTTTTGTTATTGTGTGTATTGAACTTATTTTTTTCTTATTGTGTATACTGAATTGTGTGTATTTTGTGACTATTCAGCTATGTAAAATTACCATTTTACCCTTCAAAGTTTGAAAAAAATAAGGGTAAAATGGTCACAAAATACTCACAATAATCAAAATTTAAAAATTTAGTACACACAATAAGTGTTTTGAAAGGCTCGAGGCGCACTAAGGCGCAAAGGGGGTCAAAGAGCCTCGAGGCGAGGCGCACTCCAAGGCGCGGGATTCATGAATACGAGGCTCACTAAATAAATTAAGTTTTTTATAACATATATGACCATTTATGTAGCTTAAATAATACAAAGTAACATTAAAATACTTAATACATGACACATATTGTCGTTATAAATATTAAAATGGACCAGTTGTCACCTCTCAAACGGATCAACTCTTTGGCTCGATGACCTATATAGAGATTAAAATTCATATCAGACTAAATATGCTTGTTTCCTACACTTGCAGACTTACATTTAACAAAGCTCACAATTTAACTCAAAATATCAAGCAAGCAACGTATTTATACTTAAGTCATAATGCCACATTTTCATGATAATATGTAATAAAGAAAAATACTTAATGAAACAAAGTAATTTCTTAAAGAAAATTTCAATCAATAAAATAAACATAAAATCAGTTCAAATTTACAAATCATACAAATACTCACCCTATGACTTAAAAGGCCCATGTATATAACTTATAAGGCCCATGTATCTTATCTTAATATTTAGAAAAAAAGCCCAAAAACCTGTTACATCTCCGAGGCGCACTTTTTAGAAAAAAAGCCCCAAGGCGCGCGCTTTTTTTGGGATTCATGCATGTCGTGAGCCTCGATCCAAAAAAAGCCCCAAGGCTATAGCCTCGTGCGCCTTAGCGCCTAGGCGCGCCTTAGGCGCGATTTTCACAACTTAAAAATTTAGTGCACACAATAAGAAAAATAAAAGTTCGGTACACATAATAAAAAAAGTGACAAGTATGTTACACAAGCAATTAACCCTTTTATAATTGTATAGACTTATAAACTAGAGAGAGTTCTAAGAGAGTTGGGTACCCTCGTGGTCTCGTGCCATCGCCTCAAGCCATGGCAAAAAAAAAATGCTTTTGGCACCAACTTATCATATGCATCAAAACTCACTCCCTCGTAGGCATCACAAAATGTGATGCCATTTTTTTTTTAATTAGAAATACAAAAATTAACTAAATTAAATTTCATTAAATTTAAAAAACATTGCATTAAATAAAAAATAAATAAATAAATAAATAAAAATAAATAAAATAAATAAATAAAATAAAGATGCAATAAAAAATTATAATTTAATGATTAAGGTTCCATAAATGTTCGACGAGGTCTTATCGAAGCTCGATGTGCACTCTTGAATCTCGAAGTTCTTTGGTTTTCCTAACATCTTCGGCTGTGGATCAACGAACATATCTCTAAAACTAGGAACTTCGAAATCTTGATCTTGCAATATCATGTTATGTAATATTATACAACAATACATGATTCTTCGTAGCGTGTTGATTTGGTAAGCATGTGCGGTTTGTTGTATAATTCCTCAACGACCTTGTAGGACTCCGAAAGCTCGTTCAATATCTTTTCTGAAACTTTCGTGAACTCTTTTAAACTTCATTGTTTTTTCATTCCTTGCAATAGAATACGTTTTGAAAAACGCGGACCATGTAGGATACATACCGTCGGCTAAATAGTAACCGTTTTTGTATGTTTTTCCGTTTACTACAAACGGAACTTCTGGAGCTTTATCGGTTAGGAGATCATCAAATAACGGGGAACCATATCACACATTTAGGTCGTTATTTGACCCCGGAACACCAAAATATGCATGCAAATCCACAATCTTTGATCCGCAATAGCTTCTAACATAAGAGTTTGGTATTTATGATCATGTCTTTTGAATTGAGCATGTAAGGCCTTTGGACAATTTCTCCAGTCCCAGTGCATACAATCAATACTCTCGAGCATTCCCGGGAGTCCATGTTTTTGTTTTTGCTATGAATATATATTTTCGATATCCTCTAAAGTAGGCTTTCTTAAAAACTCTACGATATATAAAATATATTTGCATTTAGTAAAGTTATCTAAACAGTCTCGTGAACAACGTTCACCAATTTGCAAGTACTCGTCAAATGCATCGGGTGTGTGCTGAGCTGTATGCCAATTGGTGTACGGCGGATGTGCACTTCAAAACAGGACCAATACTTTCACGACTGGTAGCGTCGTAACGTTGTCTAAAAAAATAAATTATTCGGGAAGAGGACGAACATCATAAGTTGTAATATCATTGACTAATTTTTTAACAAGATAAGAACTCATACAATACCTTCACCTAAAATTCTATTCCGGGTATTTAGGCGAGTGTCTTCGTCGCCAAAATAGTGGTCAAGTAATCGTTGTTCCGCCTCTTCTCGTTCACGCGATATGTATGTTCTCTTCTTAGGAACCGATCCCGAGCCCGAACCTCCAGCTTCTTGATTACTCAAAGCTATAAATTGTTCAAAAGCCTCAAAACCCCGCATATATCGGTCTGAATCGTCTT
This sequence comes from Artemisia tridentata subsp. tridentata, assembly GCA_021014915.2. Lineage (NCBI taxonomy): Eukaryota > Viridiplantae > Streptophyta > Magnoliopsida > Asterales > Asteraceae > Artemisia > Artemisia tridentata. The sequence goes on from CP139509.1 coordinate 217,030,064, forward strand.
GAAAATAAATATCGTAATGATCATAGGTGTTGGAATTCAAGGTGTTTTTTTTTTAAAAAAGTAGAATAAGTATTGTTGAGGTAGAAATGATATTGAAAGTGTGTATAAGTTTTGGAATAATAAGGAGGTATTTATAGGATTTTTAAAGGAAAAAAGTTTGAAAAAAAAGGCTATTTTTTGGCCCAAAATAACGTTTTTACCCTTTTTTACTGTTAATAGTGATTGTATCATTATTCCATCATAATTAATCTCGTTTTCTGTTAAGATATACATAATCATAAACAATAAAAAATAATGACTTTCCTTCATGATCGTGTCGCGAGTGGCTAAATCATATACGAGTAGATAATTATATGTTATCTAGTTTATGACATCGATTCCATGGCATGACAAAATATGCACAGTTAAAAAGAAAGGGGGAGGAAATTTGGCTAAAAAAGTAAAAAGTCAGGCGAGTGATAATAGCGACAAACATGATCATATTAGTCTACATGTTGAGCTGTACATTTGAAGGGATAAACAAATAGATAAGACCGATTAGTTGTAGATTAGCTGTACATTAAAGGTGATTAGTATGTGATTGCCCGTTTATTCAAAATAGATCCTGGTTAGACTCTATATATTCATGCATATCATTCGGTTGTAATCATCAATCAAGATCAATATACAATATCTATTTACATGGTATCACTGCCTAACCTTCTCCTAATTCTCCTCTAACAAACGCCTCTTCTCCCCTCCCTCCCAAAAAACACCGCATCTGTCTCCCTCCCACCACCAGAAAACGACACTTTGACCGGTGATAATCTCCCTCCCACCACCTCCGCGGATAAATTAGTCCCTTTTAGTATCACCAATAAAGTTCTCATTAAACTAGATCTTGAAAAACATAACTTCAATTCTTGGGGTTCTTTTTTCAAAATCCACCTTGGAAGTCTAGGTCTCAAACGTCACATTGAAGAAAAAGCATCATCGAGTACCCCCAACCCAGAGTGGTCTAAACTCGATGATCTCATTAAAATGTGGATTCTTGGCTCACTATGCGACTCCCTACAAGAGCAGGTCGTCTCAACACCGGGCTTTGCAAATGACCTGTAGGATCATCTCGAAAACCTGTTTCATGATAACAAAGAAGCTCGGGCCATCAACCTTGACAATGAGCTCCGTTCCATCATGATTGGCAACATGACTATCAACGAATATTGCACCAAAAAAAGTCCATGGCGGATAGACTCAAGAATCTTGGCTCATCGGTAAGCCAAAAAAACTTGGTTATCTATGCGGTTAATGGTTTAGTTTCTCGCTTTGAAACCATAGTTAAAATAATACGCCATCGTGAGCCTTTACCATCCTTTGAAACCGCACGCACCATGTTGCTACTTGACGAATCAACAATGAAAGAAGCTCAGAACAATGGTAGTCTCTTGGAAGGCTCGACATCCTCACCAACAGCCCTATTGGCCACGAAAACACACAACAAAAGCACCTCATTAAACCCCCAAAATAAATCCCAAGAATTCCCGCAACTGTGTAATCATTTCAACAAAGGCACTTGCAAATTTGGACACCGTTGCAAGTTCATTCATGACCACCGCAATAAGGCGGGATTGTCTTAAAAAGTAAACAGTGGCTCTAACCCTTCTGTTGGTCGACAATACATATCACAGAATAAAAGCTTTAATATTTCACAACCTAGTGGCTCTTACCAGGCCCGTCTAACCCAATACACCCCTCGTCCAACCCATCTCCAAATCACCCCTCCACAGGCCCACTACACTACTACACCCTTATACCAACATACTCAGGCCGAACTCACACCACAACAAGCCCAACAGGCCACGTACACCACCCAGCAGCCACAATATGCAAGCCAAGGAATTCTAGGACCCACTCCCGCCCTCTACCCGTCTCAACCAACCACGTTACCGAGCGCGTTTAGTACTATGACATTACAGGACCCGACCTAGAACATGGATACAGGTGATTCTTCCCACTTAACTTCTAATACAAATAATTTAAGTTCTATTTTTAACAAACGTTTATTCCCATCTGTACACGTTGGTTACGGAAATTCTATTCCCGTTACTAACACCGGACATAGCATTATTCCATCCACCCATCGTCCACTTCATCTTCATAATGTCCTTGTCACCCCCAATATTATTAAAAATCTCATTTATGTACGTCAATTTACTAAAGATAATAATTGCACTGTCGAATTTGACCCCTTTGGTTTTTCTGTGAAGGACTTCCGGACTCGCCATATCCTCCTTCGATGTGATAGTTCGGGAGATATCTATCCCGTTACCAAGCCATCCGTCACCCCTACCGCTCTTCTTTCAACAAGCTCCTCTACGTGGCACCAACGCCTCGGTCATCCAGGTGACGAAGTGCTACGGTCTCTTGTTTCTCGTCAATTTATTTCATGTAATAAAGAAAAGTCTCCACATGTCTGTCATGCATGCCAACTTGGCAAACATGTGAAGCTTCCTTTTCATAGTTCTACCTCTATTATTGAACACTGCTTTGATATTATTCATTCCGACTTATGGACATCTCCCATTATTAGTAAAAGTTGTTTTAAATACTACGTCTTGTTTCTTGATCATTTCTCTCATTATTTGTGGATTTACCCAACAGCCCACTACCTCAACCGCCCACTACCTCAACCGCAACCCAACAGCCCACTACCTCAACCACAACCCAACAGCCCACCAACCGCAGCCCAAAATCAATCATCACCAGCCCAACAACCCCCTACGAACTCAACCAATCCCAACGCCTCGACCCAACCCACACAGCCTACCACCGAACCACCCCGTACACACCTCATGGTCACTCGATCTCAATCAGGCATTGTCAAACCCATTGAACGTCTCTCGCTTACTTCTTCTATCTCTCCCTTACCTAAATCTCCCTTCCTCGCTCTTCAAAACCCTCATTGGAATAATGCTATGTATGATGAGTATAATGCGTTAGTTAAAAATGGTACTTGGATTCTGGTACCACGGCCCTCTGGTGTTAATTTGGTGCGATCTATGTGGTTGTTTAAGCATAAATTTCATGCTGACGGGACTTTGAGCCATTATAAGGCTCGTTTGGTTGCCAATGGCAGCAGTCAGCAAATCGGTATTGATTATCATGAGAACTTTAGTCCGGTTGTCAAACCGGCTACCATTCGCACCGTTCTTAGCCTTGCGGTCTCTCGCAAATGGCCAATCCATCAGCTTGACGTTAAGAATGCTTTTCCTAACGGGGATTTATCTGAGACCGTCTATATGCACCAACCGCCGGGGTTTGTAGAATCCCGGTACCCTCATCATGTCTGTCTTCTGCAGAAATCTTTATATGGACTAAAACAGGCACCTCGTGCTTGGTTTCAGAGATTTGCATGTTATGCTACTAGAGTTGGATTTTATCATAGTCGGTGTGATTCTTCACTATTTATTCTTCGACAGGGCTCCCAAGTGGCTTATTTACTCATCTATGTGGATGGCATTATTCTTACAGCCTCATCTACTGCCCTCCTACAGCAGATCATTGCCTCCCTGCACATTGAGTTTGACATGACTGATCTTGGGCAACTTAATTATTTCCTGGGCATTTCTGCTACTCGGCATTCCACAGGGCTCTATCTATCTCAACAGAAGTATGCTACTGAGCTTTTTGAGCGTGCTCACATGACCAACTGTAACTGATACAGAATCCAAACAGGGTCCCGAAGGTGTTCCAGTTCAGGATCCTACTTTATATCATAGTCTTGCAGGTGGTCTTTGTTAATACAAATATCGTCCTAAAAACGTTATTTATATTTTACGATCTTTGCTTTATTTTGTTAATGACAATTATAAGGTTTATCTTTAGCAAAGCATAAATATAAGTTAAAGTCTTTTACATTTATAGTAACAAGCTTTTTAAACTCATTTACATATCACATGATCACTAGGAATTACATTGCATACATATATACTTTTACATGTTTATTTTTATTTCTTAAAAATAGAAATATACACATGACATCATGACATACCTCATTAGGAAATCTTTTGATAGCTTGGTTGACTTTGCAAAATATTTTGGAAAGATCTTGAAGCAAAGGAGTTGACTTTGTTAGATTGTGCAAGATATGGAAAGATTTGGTAAACTCTTAGCTGGCATGTCTTGGCGGAACCAAACAGCCCTATGGGCGGAACCCATAATTTGGGTCCGCCAAATCCGCCGCTTGTCTGCTCAGTTTTGCCGATAAATAGCAAGCTGATCATTTAAGCACACTCATCACTCATATAGCTTAAATTCCATATTCATTCATTTGTACATTACTAACCCATTCATTCATTCATTTCATTCTTAGTGATCTTTCTTTTGTAGCAAAGAGATCAAGCATCAAGGATCAACAAACTGTTGCAATCCTGTTAGTGTAGTCACTGAGTGATTAGTTAGTAGTTCAAACATCATTGTTATACCATTCATTCAGTAGAGTCCGGTTAGTGTTTTAGTCCTCAAAACACATAGAGTGTCGGGAGTGGTTGAACCCTTGTAAAGAACTCGACATCTAGCTTAGTGTCGAAAATTGTATAGGCGACGTCAGGTTGGTTCTACCTTGAACTAGAACCCGGTATTTAGCTTTGTACCGGAAAAAGGTGTAAGCGACGTGTGTAAAGGTTTTCTCCGCCGAGAAGGGAGCTTGTTTCTTAGTGAAGAAAAACTCTCGAGTTAGAGGCTCGAGGAGTGGAGTAGGGCAAGGAAGAGATTTCTTGTAGTCGAACCACTATAAATCTCCGTGTTGTGGTTTGATTGTTCTTTTCCTTACTTGCATTACTTATATTGATTGTTTATGTGCATTAACTTGAAATCACGTTAAGTCTCAAAGCGAATTAATTTAAAAACGGTAAAAACTATTCAACCCCCCTTCTAGTTTTCGACAATTGGCATCAGAGCTACGATACTCAAGATTTTCAAAATACATTGTATTTTAAAAACTTGAAACGATCAATGGATTTTGAAAACTTCAAAGAAGGGCAATCTATGCAAAGACCACCACTATTTGAACCAAATAGTTTTATATATTGGAAAAATCGCTTTGAAACGTATGTGAAGTCAAAAGATATAGATTTACGGTATATTATCGTAGAAGGTGATAACAAACCTATATTGAATATATCAGGAGGTCGAGATGGGGGTACTTCTCTTACTCGTCATAGTGATGAGCAAAAGAAGTTGATTGCCAAAAATAATGAAGCTAAAATGATGCTTTATAATGCTTTACCTAAGAAAGAATATGAAAGAGTTTTTATGTGTAAAACGGCTAAGGATATTTGGAAATCATTGATTATCACTCATCAAGGGAACTCACAAGTAAAAGATAACAAAATTGATCTCCTTGTTCAATAATATGAACAATTTGTTATCTCTGAAGATGAGACCATTGATAGTGCTTTTGCTAGGTTTAATACTATAATTACTTCTCTTAAAGCACTTGACGAATCTTTTTCTAGTAAGAACTTTTTCAAGAAATTTCTTAGAGCACTTCATCCGAAGTGGAGAGCAAAGGTGACGGCTATTGAAGAATCCAAGGATCTTTCAAGCATGACACTCGACGAGCTCATCGAAAATCTCAAAGTTCACGAGATGGTGATGGAAAAAGACTCAAAAATAGTTAAAGGAAAAAAGGAGAAGATGAAGTCCATTGCCTTAAAAGCTAGGGTAGAGTCAAGTGATGATGAAGAGTCTAGTTCGAGTAGCGAAGACGAAGAGTATGCCATGGCCGTTAGAGATTTCAAAAAGTTCTTTAGGAGACGAGGAAAGTTCGTAAGACAACCTCGTGAAGAAAAGAAATCCTTCCGGAAAGACCGTGATGATAGGAAAGGAAAAGTAGATAGGAAGTGTTTTAGGTGCGGGGATTCTAGTCATCTAATAGGAGAATGTCCAAAGCCTCCAAAGAACAAGTCTCAAAGAACATTTGTTAGTGGAGCCTGGAGTGACAGTGAAGGTGATGACGACGAGCCTAAGAACAACGAAGTTGCTCTCATGGCTCATGACACAGAAGAGGTACATTCTGACTCGTCATACTCCTCTATTGATGATGAAACCTTAGAAGTAGAATATAACAAACTGTGTGATATTACTCTAAAAATCATAAACAAAAATAAGTTCTTAAAAACCAAAACGACACTTTTAGAAAACGAAGTCTATTGGTTAAAAGAAAAAGAGATACGATTAGAAAAGGGTAAAGGTGTTAAAGAAACATGTGTCTCATGTCAGGAACTTAAACTAGAATTAGAAACACTTAAAACCACACAGGAAGATCTTATCAAACAGAACTCTAAGTTTAAAAGGTTTGATAAAAACATAAGTTGTGCAGATGAGATAATGAGAATACAAAAATTACCTCATGATAAAACCGGACTAGGTTTTATGAAACTAGGAAACTTAAGTGACTTTCAGAAACAAACTGTGAAAGTACAAGAAACTGTTCCAACAAGATCAGACACCCACGGATCTGGCGGAACCAAAAATTTGGTTCCGCAAGTTATGGCCAAAGGTTCCGCGGGTACTGTTGATGAACAGAAGGCTTGTACTTCGGATCGTTCTGAGTTTGTTAAAGTCATAAGAAAACCCAGCACTAGTACAACTGTTAACAAACAAAAACTAGCAGTTACTATCGGAAAAGGACAAATTAAACATGAGTTTAGGACTAAAACAGTTCAACAAAGACCAAGAACTAGTTTTCCCAAATACCCATTTCCAAAGAGTAACTTTAACTCACAGCATCATCATCAAGATAGTTGGAACCAAAACATGTCTAGGAACTATCGAGGTCCCAACTACATGCCATGGAACACTTATCCACCATTTCCATACATGAACTATAATAATGTAATGTTTAACCCAAATGGACCCATGAGATATTGGGGACCAAACGCTTGAGTTTTTCTTTAACTTAGGTGTGCTTGTAAGTCGGGTTAGAACCGGATGAGTGGATCAAAGATAGTGGGTGTTCAAGACAGATGACGGGAAACAAAAGCCTTTTCTCAACCTACCAAGTGTACAACGGAGGTAATGTCACATTCGGTAGCAAGCTTAAAAGTAAAATCATCGGAAAAAGTACGATTTATCATTACTCTCTCACTATTGATGATCTTGCTCATGTAGATAACTTAGGTTTTAACTTGCTTAGTATTAGTCAATTATGCCGTAAAAAGTATGACGTCATTTTCAGTGAAAACGGAAGTAAAATACTTAAAAATGGCATAACCGTAGGAAAAGGTGTTTTGAAGAATAATGTTTACATTACGAAATTAGACAAAACATCTAAAGACAAACTTTGTCTCACTTCTTTGGACGAAAACTCAACTCTATGGCATAGATGCTTATGTAACACCCCAACCCGACAAGGGTTAAAATGCCACATAATGGTGTCAATCAGAACATACAAGCGCAAGCGGAAGACTTATAAACATAATAGTTACAATGGTATTCTAAGGTAATAATGAAATACTAACATCTAAACACAATGAATTCCAAAGCCAAATACAATTCCCACTAGTCTAACTGAAAATGAATCGAAATCTAATCGAGAAGCAAATGGGAGTCTATCATCAGGGTAGTCCACTAAGAGCTCCTATGCACTCTTCACTCAAACCCAGCTTCCAACCTAAAACCTGCCGCAGGAAAAGAAATGAGGCTCAGCTTAAAAAGCCCAGTGAACAGATATATATACAAAACTGTTGGGAATAAAATGAACAAAGTCAAAGAGCCTGCCAATGATGAGAAGAGCCTGCTAGTTGATTTTGTAGTGTACGAAGATGTTCTACCAGTACCTTCTGGGTAGAAGGTACTGCTAGCTAATGAAGAGCCTGCCAAGCTTCTGTTGTGTCGATTAGATATTTTGTAATAGATATTTAGTTGAATTATTAGTCTTTGTACATTGTTATACGTTATGTAGAAGTAGAATAGTCTTCTGTGGTGACAGAAGAATATATCAGAGTGTACATGGGTAGTTGTATTTAATTGTAGGCGCCATAATAGTCAAAGTATAGTATTATATTCATCTACTTGACAACATGTAATAAGATATCCTTATCTTATAAAAGGATATCTTAGTCACTTCTTCATGCATGCATCTTTCACAACCAAATAACCAAAAACAAACTATCTCTCAAGTAACTTAGTTACTTCGAATCACAAATCCTTTTACAATCTTTGATTCAAGATTACTTTGTAATCCCGGTGATATTTAGATCATCCGTATTATTTCATCAATAATATTGAATCGTTTTGTGTTAACCAAAGTTGTGATTATTTGTTCATTGCATTCTCTCATTTACTCAAACTCACCATCTTGTGTTCTTTTAAAGTGTGTTGTAGTAGATTCCGCATGCTAAACACATTCAATACATAAATATCTCAATCAAGAACAAACAAAACGTTCCACAAGTGGTATCAGAGCTAGGCTTGATATTTACTAATTTAAAAGAAAAATGGATGTTGAACATATTCAGACAAATGTTGCAGCTAAACTTCCATTACTGAAACAAAATGAGTTTGAAATGTGGCGACTCAGGGTTGAACAATACTTTCAAGTGCAGGATTATGCACTTTGGGAGATTATTGAACAAGGCAATTCATTTAAACCCCAAACCACCACAACAACAGTAAATGATGCTCTTGTAACAACAATACAAACCCAACCATCGAATGCAGATGAAAGAATTCAGAAGAAAAATGATCTCAAGGCAAGGAGTATGTTACTGATGACTATTCCAAATGATCAACTTCTGATTTTTAACAAATACAAAGATGCCAAAACCCTCTTTGAAGCTATTGTGGCTAGGTTTGGTGGTAATGATGCTACCAAGAAAACACAAAAGACACTTCTCAAACAACAATTTGAGAACTTCACAGCCACAACCAATGAGTCTTTGGACAGTATGTTCAATAGACTTCAGAAGCTTGCAAGTCAGTTAGCCATCCATGAAGTGATGATAACTCAAGAAGACCTAAACTCTAAATTTCTTAGGAGTTTACCTTCAGAATGGTCTATGCATGTCATTGTATGGAAGAACAAGTCAGATATTGACCAGATGAGTCTCAATGATCTCTACAACAATTTCAAGATTGTAGAACATGAAGTTAAGAAGACTACTGGGTCAAGCTCAGGAAATATGGCATTTGTTTCATCCCCAAACATCTCAAAGGTTGATCATGAAGACAAAGGTGGCAGAGAAGAAGGTACTGCTAACACAACCTTTGGTACTGCTAATACTTCTAGTAGCACCAAGTCCATTTTGGATGAAACAATTGGGTGTGCTTTTCTTACATCTCAACACAATGGGTCTGTATTAACATTTGAAGACCTTCAAGAGATTCATCCTGATGATCTTGAAGTAATGGACCTAAAGTGGCAACTTTCACTTTTAAGCATTAGAGCTAAGCAGTTGATGATGAGGACTGGCAAGAAGATACTGATAGATGGAAGTGAGCCTGCTGGCTATGATAAGTCAAAGGTGGAGTGCTACAACTGCCACATGAAAGGTCACTACTCTAGAGAGTGTAGAAGACCTAAGAGGCAAGATGACAGAGGTAGAGGGTTTGACAATAGAAACCAAGGAAGCTTTGAGAAGAAAGGAAGCTTTGAAAGCAAGAGTAAGGTTGTTGAAGTTGCTGAGCCAAAAGCAATGGTTGCTATAGATGGCATGGGTTTTGACTGGAGTTTCATGGGTGAAGATGAGTCAACTTCTGATGAATTGGCTTTGATGGCATTCTCCACCCCTGAGGTACAAACTATCAAATGTTCTAATGATTGTGAATTTTTTAAAGAATTAGAAACCATAAGAAAAGCTTATGATACAGAAATCTTAGAACACAGAAAAACCCAGCAAAAATTATTTGACCACAAGTGTGGTATGTCCAAGTTAGAAAAACAAATCACTCACTATAGAGAAAATGAACTTACCTTTACTGATGCCAAAAATGCTCTTCATAGACAAATATTTTTGAAAGATATAGAAATAGAAATGGTAAGAAATGAGTGCACTAAAGTGACATTAGCTAGAGACAATATTCAACTGACTGTTACTAAATTGGAAAATGCTTCTGAGTGTACTAAAAATATAGTAGAGAATCAGTTGAATAAGAGGATAAAATCAGGGATAGGATACAACAAATGTCCACCTCCTTATAGAGGAATTCCTTGTCCACAAGGTAGTGATCTTGCTGCATCAGGTTTACATGAATTTGTTGCAAAACCATTAGCTAAACCTGTAGTGATAGGTGAACCTTCTGAGAGTGCTAAGAATGTCTCACTCTCCAAGGTGCTCACTGAGAAGAGACCAGATGTCCTAATTATTGAGGATTGGGTATCTGATGATGATGAAGATGAGACTATTCCTATTAAAGGAATCAAAGTAGGACCATCCAGTCCTAAGAAAGTAGAAGTTAAAGCTAAAGCCAAAACTGTTTTGAAGACAGTTGAAAGTTGTAAAAAATGTAATAACAAACCTAGGGGAAGCCAAAGAAATTGGAACAACCTTAAATCACAACAATTAGGTGATGACTTTGTTATGTTTAATAAAGCTTGTTATTATTGTGGTAGCTTTAATCATCTTCATGCTTATTGTAATAAATGGGTTTCTGGGAGTAAATCAAAAGCTAAAACAAATGTTACTCAACCCAGAAAAAGTTTTGTTAAGTCTAACACTACAAAAGATAATCATACTGTTAGACAACATAAGCCTGTTATTACAAAATCAACTGAAAAGGGTACAAGAAACACTTTCAAAAGTGTACCAAAAGTTGAGAAGAATCCTATTCAAAAGATAAATGTGGTCAAAACAAAAGTTTGGAGTCCAAAAACCAAAGGTCCTGCTAGACCAAAAGGTCCTGCTAGACTAAATGGTACTGCCAAAATTGGTATTGCCAAAATTGGTACTGATAGACCAAAGACCACACAATGGATTAGAAGGGAAAGTGCTGTTAAGGCCTCAGCATGTTGGATTTGGAAACCAATCCAATCAAAAGGTGCATCAACAATCCTGAAAAGGTTTGACTTCATTGATGCAAGAGGCAAACCCAAGTCTGTCATGGCTTGGGTACCCCAAGGAAACTAATGTGTTTATTCATGTGCAGGAACATTCAACTGATAGTGAAGATCAAGGGTATGTTGATAGGGGGTGTTCCAGGCACATGACAGGCAACATGTCATTCCTCTCAGATTTCAAAACATTTGATGGAGGATATGTTACCTTTGGGGGAGGAATTAAAGGAAAGATTACTGGTAAAGGTACTATTAAAACCAGTAAAATAGATTTTGAAAATGTGTATTTTGTGAAAGAACTTCAGTTTAATCTTCTTAGTGTCTCACAAATGTGTGACAAAAAGAACAATGTTCTATTTACTGACAATGGATGTATGGTTCTTTCTTCTGATTTTAAGATGCCTGATGAAAGTCAGATCCTTCTTAAAATTCCAAAAAGGAACAATATGTATAGTGTCAATTTAAAGAACATTGATCCCAAAGAAGGTTTAACCTGTTTGATAGCAAAGGCCTCATTGGATGAATCTATGCTTTGGCATAGAAGGCTTGGTCATGTAAACTTTAAAACAATCAACACTATTGCAAAATATGATTTAGTAAGAGGTTTACCCAAAAAGATTTTCCAAAACGACCAAACTTGTGTTGACTGTCTAAAAGGCAAACAACATAGAGCTTCTTGTAAGCCCAAGACCCAAAACTCTATTTCTCAGGCTTTACATATGCTTCATATGGATCTCTTTGGTCCTACTAATGTGTGCAGCTTGAATGGAAAGAAATATTGTCTGGTTGTTACTGATGACTATAGCAGATTTTCATGGGTTTTCTTCTTAAGATCTAAACATGAAACTAGTGAGATACTTAAAACCTATATCACTGAGGTAGAAAACCAATCTGATAAGAAAGTCAAAATCATCAGATGTGACAATGGGACAGAGTTCAAGAATAGAGTTATGGATGACTTTTGCAAGGAAAAAGGCATAAAAAGAGAGTTTAGTGTAGCTAGAACACCTCAGCAAAATGGAGTAGCAGAAAGAAAAAATAGAACACTTATAGAGGCTGCTAGAACTATGTTAGTAGAATCTAAGTTGCCTATTTCATTTTGGGCTGAAGCAGTTGGTACTGCTTGTTATGTACAAAACAGGGTTCTTGTGACAAAACCACATAGAAAAACACCTTATGAACTTTTCTTTGGTAGAAAACCATCTTTAAGTTTTATGAGACCTTTTGGTTGTCAGGTTACTATTCTCAATACCAAAGATCATTTAGGCAAATTTGATGGAAAAGCAGATGTTGGCTTTTTGATAGGGTATTCCTTGCAAAGTAAGGCCTATAGAGTGTTTTAACACATGCACTAGGCTAGTTGAAGAGAATCTTCACATAGAGTTTCAAGAGAAACTTACAAATGTGAAAGGAGTTGGACCAGATTGGATGTTTGATGTTGATAGGCTTTCAGAATCTATGAATTATGTGCCTGTTACAGGTACAAATGCTAATGAAAATGCAGGTTCTGAAGATAATGTTGAAATTCCTAAAAATCAAGATTTCATCTGGATGCCAATTTGGAAAAGTATGGATCTATCTTCAAATGAAGAAGGACCTTCAAACACAACAAAAGAAGGCAATGAAGAAGATCAAGGAACTCAGAATCAAGAGAATCAAGAGAGTGGTGCTAATGACAATGGTACCTGCCAGTTCTTCAGATGGTCCTGCTAGTACAAGTATTGGTACTGCTGAGCCATTGAATGTTCAAATAGATGATTCTTTTCAAGAAGAAGTTGGGATTAGCAATCTTCCAACTACATATGAAGTTCCTATAACACCAAACACTAGAATTCTCAAAGATCACTCAACTGATGATGTGATTGGAAGCATAACTTCTGGTGTTAGAACAAGATCTCAAGTTGGTTTATCTCAAGTCTTATCCTCAAATGAAGAAGGGTTAATCTCCTCTCTTTATGAAGAAAAGAATAATGATAATTCCAATATATGCCTGTTTTCATGTTTTCTATCTCAGGCTGAACCCAAAAACATAAACAAAGCTTTAGATGATGCAAGTTGGGTGGAAGCTATGCAAGAAGAGCTTCTCCAATTCAAGATTCAGAAGGTTTGGATATTGGTTGATTTACCCAGAGGTCATAGGGCAATTGGAACCAAATGGGTGTTCAGAAACAAGAAGGATGAAAGGGGTATAGTGATCAGGAACAAGGCTAGATTGGTAGCACAAGGATATACTCAAGAGGAAGGGGTAGATTATGAAGAAGTGTTTGCTCCAGTTGCAAGACTTGAAGCAATTAGGCTTTTCTTAGCCTATGCTTCATTCATAGGCTTCACTGTCTATCAAATGGATGTTAAGAGTGCATTTTTGTATGGTGAAATTGAAGAACCAGTATATGTATCTCAACCTCCAGGCTTCATTGATGCTGAGTATCCAGATAAAGTTTACAAAGTTACCAAGGCTTTGTATGGTCTACATCAAGCTCCAAGGGCATGGTATGAAACATTGGCTTGTTTTCTACTAGAAAGTGGATTCCAAAGAGGCAGGATTGATCCAACTTTGTTCATCAAAAGGACAAAGAAAGACATCTTGTTAGTGCAGATTTATGTTGATGACATAATCTTTGGATCAACAAACCAAGGCTTGTGTGTAGAATTTGAAAAACTTATGCACAGTAAGTTTGAGATGAGTTCCATGGGGGAACTTACTTTCTTTTTAGGTCTCCAAGTGAAACAATCCAAAGAAGGCATATTTATCAGCCAAGATAAGTATGTAGCAGAGATCCTAAGAAAATTCAATTTTGCTGATTCTAAGGTTGCAAGTACACCAATGGATCCAGACAAAGGGCTAATCAAAGATGCTGATGGAGAAGATATGGATTTGCACAATTATAGATCAATGATTGGGTCTTTGATGTATCTTACATCATCAAGACCAGATATCATGTTCTCAGTATGTGTATGTGCAAGGTTTCAAATACATCCCAAGATCTCTCATCTCACAGCAGTCAAAAGAATCTTTAGATATCTTAAGGGTCAACCTAGGTTGGGTCTTTGGTATCCAAGGGAATCATCTTTTGAATTGGTGGCTTATTCGGATAGTGACTATGCTGGTGCAACACTAGACAGAAAATCCACAACTGGTGGATGTCAATTTCTTGGTTGCAGACTAATCTCCTGGCAATGCAAGAAACAAACAATGGTGGCCAACTCTACAACTGAAGCAGAATATGTTGCTGGTGCAAGTTGTTGTGGGCAAGTTCTTTGGATCCAAAATCAAATGCTTGACTATGGGTACAATTTTCTTAACACCATTATTTATATTGACAATAGCAGTACTATTTGTATCATTAAAAACCCAGTTCAACACTCAAAAACAAACATATTGAAATCAGACACCATTTCATAAGGGATTGCAATAGAGAAAAGGTTAATTCAAGTTGTTAAAATTGATTCTGAAAAGAATTATGCAGACCTTCTCACCAAAGCTTTTGATTTAGGAAGATTCAAATATCTTGTAGGAGGTATTGGAATGATAAATCTTTGAAAATCATATGTTTTTGTTCATAATATTAACTGGTATTGGATTTTAAACATGGTACTGCTAGTTAGTCAAAAGGTCCTGTTAGTTCATAATTGGTCCTGCTGATACAAAATTGCTATGTTTTGTTCATTCAAAGACTTGAATACTTAAAATGTTATAGATCAAGTGTTCTACACTTTGTTCTTTTGGTTTGCAACTAACACATTTCAGGTTGATAACAAAACAAGAGTTCTTTCAAACAAAAGGGGCAACAAAAGTTTTATTCATTTCAGGAGAAATAACAATCTCAGGGGAGGAATTAAAAGCCCAGAATGGAAGAAAGACCAATTTATGAAAAGACAAGAGCATACAAGATGATGCAGAGTTGAAAAAGAGATAGTTAGATCACATATCTAGAAGGGATGAAGCATTTCTCAAGGAGAAAGTTCTATCTAGATCAAACTAAGAAATGTTTTCAACTCAAAGGCATGCTATTAGATGATTTCACTTGTTGAGCCAATCATCCAAGATACACAGCATCAATGCCTGATTCAAATTTCCTCCATCCAAGGAAATTGCACCATCTTTTGGGCCATCATGGCTTTTGGTATTCATCTCACCAAGTTTTCACAAACTTAAGAGTTGACTAGTCCTTAAGCAAACGGCTTTTGGTAAAGACAAATCAAATCCGTTAATGGTTGATAGTTTACCAAAAACTATATGGTTGTTAACTGACCATACTTAATTGTAAATAGTTAGCTAGTCCTTAAGCAAACGGCTTTTGGTAAAGACAAATCAAATCCGTTAATGGTTGATAGTTTACCAAAAACTATATGGTTGTTAACTGACCATACTTAATTGTAAATAGTTAGCTAGTCCTTAAGCAAACGGCTTTTGGTAAAGACAACTCAAATCCGTTGATAGCTGGTAGTTTGCTAAAAACTATAAGGGATTTTTAAAAACTTTCAAAGGTACTGCTAGTACAAAAATGGTACTGCTAGAGTACAAAGGTACTGCTAGATAGCCGTTGAGCCTGTCAGAAAAAGTTTTAGCCTTTAGGCCTGGTAGTTAAAATTAGCCGTTGGGGTAGTTATGTAATTCACTGATGAATATATTATATTATATTTTACATATAAAAGATCTTTTTAACCGCCTTTTCACTTACTTATTTTAATCTTTATTATTGTCGGTTAAAAGTAATTCTCTCATATCTTCTTTCATCAGTCATTATCATAATTCACATACATCTTTCATCTTCTACCAGTACTACCAACAAATCCCACCATCATATTCAAAATTTTCATTATGGCTTCCACAATTGATCTAAACTTTGTTCAACGTCACAATCAGTTAGCATTTTTGGAGAAGTCAGAGGATAATGCCTCATTTCATCAAGTAGTGGACTTTTTAAACACCTCCTACATCAGGTTTACTTTGCTAGTCAATCCCACTATTTATGAAAATCAAATTTTACAATTTTGGGAATCTGCTAAAATTAAAACTTCTGAAAATGGGGAACAAAGAATAAAAGCCAAAGTGGATGGTAAACATTTGACTCTTACTGAGTCATCCATAAGAAGACATCTTCATTTGGATGATTCTGATGGTATTAGTCAGTTACCAGATACTGAAATTTTTGAAAATTTAACAAGAATGGGGTATCATGCTGAGTTCAATAAACTCACTTTTCTGAAAAAGCATCTTACTCCACAATGGAGATTTTTGATTCACACAATCCTTCACTGTTTGAGCCAGAAGAAAACCTCTTGGGAGCAATTTAGTGGCAACATGGCTTCTGCTCTCATTTGCTTAGCTACAAACAGAAAATACAATTTTTCTAAATATATTTTTGAAGGATTGATAAACAATGTGGATAGTAAAACAAAATTTTTGATGTATCCAAGATTCATTGGATGCATCATTGGAAAATTACAACATGTGTTGCTTCCCACAGACTCAGTTTATGAAACACCAAAACTTTCTCAAAAAGTATTTTCAAATATGAGAATTGGTTTTAGAGGGGAGGAAGTTCCACTTTTTGATGAAATGGTACCACAACATCCAGAAGAACCAACACCATCTGCTGATACACCATCATCCAGTTCTTCACATGGTTTCATTTCACAAACACATCAAAAATCACCAACACCATCTCCAGTACCATCAGCAACACCACCACCATCCCCACATCATACATCACAAACCCAATCACCTCAGACAATGCAAGAGTTGAAAGACAAGGTGAAGTTCTTAGAGAAAGCTCTTAAACGTCAAAATGAAAGGTTTTCTAAGATCAACATCAAATTGGTTAAGAGGGTTAAGAGATTGGAGGGTGAAGTGAAGAAGTTAAAAGGTAAAAAGTCTGCAAAGGTTGTTTTATCTAGTTCTTCACAGTCAGATGCTGATAGGATAGATCACTCTTCCAAAAAGGGGAGGAAGGATATGTCTGAAGATGAGGAAGAAGAGGAGGAACAGGCTCAATTTGAATTCCATTATGGAACTCAAGTTTATGATGAAGAGCCTGTTGGAGCAGGGCAAGAGCCTGCTAGGGCAGAAGAAGAGTCTGCCAGGAGAGAAAGGCTATTGGCTATGGGATATAAAGGGTCTGCTGAGAGAGTGTACAAGAGAAAGAGGGTTTTAATTGCTGATGAGCAATCTTCTGCTCCATCACAAGATTCACCTCCAAAGGATAAGGGCAAAGGTATTCTAATTGAAGATGAGCCAAAGTCCAAGAAGTTGAAAAGAACTCAGCAAATTCAGATGGCTTTAGGAGAAGAAGAGGCCAAAAGAGTTCATGAAGAAGAGCTAAAAGCACTTGAAGCTTCAAGAATGCTTGAAGTAATGAAAGAGCAGAAAGATGCTGAAGAAGCTGCTCAAGCTCTTCTTGATACTCAAATTGCTCAAGAGACCTTTGATGCACAGATGTTATGGATTATTAACAATGATCCAATTGTGAAAGGTCATGCAGCAAATATAGTAAATGACAAGACACTCAATTCTGATGAGAAGACTGAAGCACTTGAATCTTTCATCAACAAGAAATACAAAGAAGCAGCTTTGGCTGACATTTTTGAGAAGATGAAGGAAAGTCAGAAGAGAGGTTTTAAAGTGGGCAAAACTAACAAAGATCAAACAATCTTTATGAAGAAATTTTTGAAGAATCAGGCAAATTGGACTGATTATCAACTTAAGAAGAAATCTGCTGATGAAATCTTCTTTTTATATCTTCAAGCCTACAAGAATCTTTACTATAATGTTCCATCTGATGTACATCCATCTAAGAAGAAGGAAGATGCTCAGAAGAAAGAAGTAGCAAAATTGGATCAAGGGCAAGTAAGTAAAATGTTGATTACTTTACCTACTATCATTCATGCTGATCCAATTAGGTCTAGACACCCTATAATTGATTGGGAAATACACCATGATAGATTTGGTAAGTCATGGAAAATATTAAGGGTTGGGGGACAGTCTGCTATCTTCAAGAATTTTGAAAATTTAGTTAGAGCATCTGATAGAGCAGATTTGGAAGAATTGTGGAATCTAGTGCAGATTAGGTTAGCTACAAATTCTAGTACAGATGCTAAGGAACAAGAGCTTTGGGTGGAATTCAATAGAATGTTTGATCCTGATCCCAAAGATGTTCATTGGAAATTTCCCTATTATGATCCTACAACAACTTGGGAGTTTCTAAGCCATAGTCATACTCATCATCTTTTCACACAGAGTGGGATAGAACTTTTTATGCTAGCTGAGAAAGAGTATCCTCTTAGCTATGAAGTGCTTAAAGCTATGATCTCCAAGAGATTAAGGTGTGACAAGGATGAAGAAAACTCAGAGATTGTTCAGAGTTTGCTAAGAAGCATATCTGAGCAATATGAAAGAAAAAGGAAGGATAGAAAGTAAGGTTTTTGGAAGAGTTCTCAAATCCTCAAGGTATGTATTTTATTCATCAGAAACTTGTGTATTTTAATGGAAATAACAAGTTTAGGGGAGGATTGTTGGGAATAAAATGAACAAAGTCAAAGAGCCTGCCAATGATGAGAAGAGCCTGCTAGTTGATTTTGTAGTGTACGAAGATGTTCTACCAGTACCTTCTGGGTAGAAGGTACTGCTAGCTAATGAAGAGCCTGCCAAGCTTCTGTTGTGTCGATTAGATATTTTGTAATAGATATTTAGTTGAATTATTAGTCTTTGTACATTGTTATACGTTATGTAGAAGTAGAATAGTCTTCTGTGGTGACAGAAGAATATATCAGAGTGTACATGGGTAGTTGTATTTAATTGTAGGCGCCATAATAGTCAAAGTATAGTATTATATTCATCTACTTGACAACATGTAATAAGATATCCTTATCTTATAAAAGGATATCTTAGTCACTTCTTCATGCATGCATCTTTCACAACCAAATAACCAAAAACAAACTATCTCTCAAGTAACTTAGTTACTTCGAATCACAAATCCTTTTACAATCTTTGATTCAAGATTACTTTGTAATCCCGGTGATATTTAGATCATCCGTATTATTTCATCAATAATATTGAATCGTTTTGTGTTAACCAAAGTTGTGATTATTTGTTCATTGCATTCTCTCATTTACTCAAACTCACCATCTTGTGTTCTTTTAAAGTGTGTTGTAGTAGATTCCGCATGCTAAACACATTCAATACATAAATATCTCAATCAAGAACAAACAAAACGTTCCACAAGTGGTATCAGAGCTAGGCTTGATATTTACTAATTTAAAAGAAAAATGGATGTTGAACATATTCAGACAAATGTTGCAGCTAAACTTCCATTACTGAAACAAAATGAGTTTGAAATGTGGCGACTCAGGGTTGAACAATACTTTCAAGTGCAGGATTATGCACTTTGGGAGATTATTGAACAAGGCAATTCATTTAAACCCCAAACCACCACAACAACAGTAAATGATGCTCTTGTAACAACAATACAAACCCAACCATCGAATGCAGATGAAAGAATTCAGAAGAAAAAATGATCTCAAGGCAAGGAGTATGTTACTGATGACTATTCCAAATGATCAACTTCTGATTTTTAACAAATACAAAGATGCCAAAACCCTCTTGAAGCTATTGTGGCTAGGTTTGGTGGTAATGATGCTACCAAGAAAACACAAAAGACACTTCTCAAACAACAATTTGAGAACTTCACAGCCACAACCAATGAGTCTTTGGACAGTATGTTCAATAGACTTCAGAAGCTTGCAAGTCAGTTAGCCATCCATGAAGTGATGATAACTCAAGAAGACCTAAACTCTAAATTTCTTAGGAGTTTACCTTCAGAATGGTCTATGCATGTCATTGTATGGAAGAACAAGTCAGATATTGACCAGATGAGTCTCAATGATCTCTACAACAATTTCAAGATTGTAGAACATGAAGTTAAGAAGACTACTGGGTCAAGCTCAGGAAATATGGCATTTGTTTCATCCCCAAACATCTCAAAGGTTGATCATGAAGACAAAGGTGGCAGAGAAGAAGGTACTGCTAACACAACCTTTGGTACTGCTAATACTTCTAGTAGCACCAAGTCCATTTTGGATGAAACAATTGGGTGTGCTTTTCTTACATCTCAACACAATGGGTCTGTATTAACATTTGAAGACCTTCAAGAGATTCATCCTGATGATCTTGAAGTAATGGACCTAAAGTGGCAACTTTCACTTTTAAGCATTAGAGCTAAGCAGTTGATGATGAGGACTGGCAAGAAGATACTGATAGATGGAAGTGAGCCTGCTGGCTATGATAAGTCAAAGGTGGAGTGCTACAACTGCCACATGAAAGGTCACTACTCTAGAGAGTGTAGAAGACCTAAGAGGCAAGATGACAGAGGTAGAGGGTTTGACAATAGAAACCAAGGAAGCTTTGAGAAGAAAGGAAGCTTTGAAAGCAAGAGTAAGGTTGTTGAAGTTGCTGAGCCAAAAGCAATGGTTGCTATAGATGGCATGGGTTTTGACTGGAGTTTCATGGGTGAAGATGAGTCAACTTCTGATGAATTGGCTTTGATGGCATTCTCCACCCCTGAGGTACAAACTATCAAATGTTCTAATGATTGTGAATTTCTTAAAGAATTAGAAACCATAAGAAAAGCTTATGATACAGAAATCTTAGAACACAGAAAAACCCAGCAAAAATTATTTGACCACAAGTGTGGTATGTCCAAGTTAGAAAAACAAATCACTCACTATAGAGAAAATGAACTTACCTTTACTGATGCCAAAAATGCTCTTCATAGACAAATATTTTTGAAAGATATAGAAATAGAAATGGTAAGAAATGAGTGCACTAAAGTGACATTAGCTAGAGACAATATTCAACTGACTGTTACTAAATTGGAAAATGCTTCTGAGTGTACTAAAAATATAGTAGAGAATCAGTTGAATAAGAGGATAAAATCAGGGATAGGATACAACAAATGTCCACCTCCTTATAGAGGAATTCCTTGTCCACAAGGTAGTGATCTTGCTGCATCAGGTTTACATGAATTTGTTGCAAAACCATTAGCTAAACCTGTAGTGATAGGTGAACCTTCTGAGAGTGCTAAGAATGTCTCACTCTCCAAGGTGCTCACTGAGAAGAGACCAGATGTCCTAATTATTGAGGATTGGGTATCTGATGATGATGAAGATGAGACTATTCCTATTAAAGGAATCAAAGTAGGACCATCCAGTCCTAAGAAAGTAGAAGTTAAAGCTAAAGCCAAAACTGTTTTGAAGACAGTTGAAAGTTGTAAAAAATGTAATAACAAACCTAGGGGAAGCCAAAGAAATTGGAACAACCTTAAATCACAACAATTAGGTGATGACTTTGTTATGTTTAATAAAGCTTGTTATTATTGTGGTAGCTTTAATCATCTTCATGCTTATTGTAATAAATGGGTTTCTGGGAGTAAATCAAAAGCTAAAACAAATGTTACTCAACCCAGAAAAAGTTTTGTTAAGTCTAACACTACAAAAGATAATCATACTGTTAGACAACATAAGCCTGTTATTACAAAATCAACTGAAAAGGGTACAAGAAACACTTTCAAAAGTGTACCAAAAGTTGAGAAGAATCCTATTCAAAAGATAAATGTGGTCAAAACAAAAGTTTGGAGTCCAAAAACCAAAGGTCCTGCTAGACCAAAAGGTCCTGCTAGACTAAATGGTACTGCCAAAATTGGTATTGCCAAAATTGGTACTGATAGACCAAAGACCACACAATGGATTAGAAGGGAAAGTGCTGTTAAGGCCTCAGCATGTTGGATTTGGAAACCAATCCAATCAAAAGGTGCATCAACAATCCTGAAAAGGTTTGACTTCATTGATGCAAGAGGCAAACCCAAGTCTGTCATGGCTTGGGTACCCCAAGGAAACTAATGTGTTTATTCATGTGCAGGAACATTCAACTGATAGTGAAGATCAAGGGTATGTTGATAGTGGGTGTTCCAGGCACATGACAGGCAACATGTCATTCCTCTCAGATTTCAAAACATTTGATGGAGGATATGTTACCTTTGGGGGAGGAATTAAAGGAAAGATTACTGGTAAAGGTACTATTAAAACCAGTAAAATAGATTTTGAAAATGTGTATTTTGTGAAAGAACTTCAGTTTAATCTTCTTAGTGTCTCACAAATGTGTGACAAAAAGAACAATGTTCTATTTACTGACAATGGATGTATGGTTCTTTCTTCTGATTTTAAGATGCCTGATGAAAGTCAGATCCTTCTTAAAATTCCAAAAAGGAACAATATGTATAGTGTCAATTTAAAGAACATTGATCCCAAAGAAGGTTTAACCTGTTTGATAGCAAAGGCCTCATTGGATGAATCTATGCTTTGGCATAGAAGGCTTGGTCATGTAAACTTTAAAACAATCAACACTATTGCAAAATATGATTTAGTAAGAGGTTTACCCAAAAAGATTTTCCAAAACGACCAAACTTGTGTTGACTGTCTAAAAGGCAAACAACATAGAGCTTCTTGTAAGCCCAAGACCCAAAACTCTATTTCTCAGGCTTTACATATGCTTCATATGGATCTCTTTGGTCCTACTAATGTGTGCAGCTTGAATGGAAAGAAATATTGTCTGGTTGTTACTGATGACTATAGCAGATTTTCATGGGTTTTCTTCTTAAGATCTAAACATGAAACTAGTGAGATACTTAAAACCTATATCACTGAGGTAGAAAACCAATCTGATAAGAAAGTCAAAATCATCAGATGTGACAATGGGACAGAGTTCAAGAATAGAGTTATGGATGACTTTTGCAAGGAAAAAGGCATAAAAAGAGAGTTTAGTGTAGCTAGAACACCTCAGCAAAATGGAGTAGCAGAAAGAAAAAATAGAACACTTATAGAGGCTGCTAGAACTATGTTAGTAGAATCTAAGTTGCCTATTTCATTTTGGGCTGAAGCAGTTGGTACTGCTTGTTATGTACAAAACAGGGTTCTTGTGACAAAACCACATAGAAAAACACCTTATGAACTTTTCTTTGGTAGAAAACCATCTTTAAGTTTTATGAGACCTTTTGGTTGTCAGGTTACTATTCTCAATACCAAAGATCATTTAGGCAAATTTGATGGAAAAGCAGATGTTGGCTTTTTGATAGGGTATTCCTTGCAAAGTAAGGCCTATAGAGTGTTTAACACATGCACTAGGCTAGTTGAAGAGAATCTTCACATAGAGTTTCAAGAGAAACTTACAAATGTGAAAGGAGTTGGACCAGATTGGATGTTTGATGTTGATAGGCTTTCAGAATCTATGAATTATGTGCCTGTTACAGGTACAAATGCTAATGAAAATGCAGGTTCTGAAGATAATGTTGAAATTCCTAAAAATCAAGATTTCATCTGGATGCCAATTTGGAAAAGTATGGATCTATCTTCAAATGAAGAAGGACCTTCAAACACAACAAAAGAAGGCAATGAAGAAGATCAAGGAACTCAGAATCAAGAGAATCAAGAGAGTGGTGCTAATGACAATGGTACTGCCAGTTCTTCAGATGGTCCTGCTAGTACAAGTATTGGTACTGCTGAGCCATTGAATGTTCAAATAGATGATTCTTTTCAAGAAGAAGTTGGGATTAGCAATCTTCCAACTACATATGAAGTTCCTATAACACCAAACACTAGAATTCTCAAAGATCACTCAACTGATGATGTGATTGGAAGCATAACTTCTGGTGTTAGAACAAGATCTCAAGTTGGTTTATCTCAAGTCTTATCCTCAAATGAAGAAGGGTTAATCTCCTCTCTTTATGAAGAAAAGAATAATGATAATTCCAATATATGCCTGTTTTCATGTTTTCTATCTCAGGCTGAACCCAAAAACATAAACAAAGCTTTAGATGATGCAAGTTGGGTGGAAGCTATGCAAGAAGAGCTTCTCCAATTCAAGATTCAGAAGGTTTGGATATTGGTTGATTTACCCAGAGGTCATAGGGCAATTGGAACCAAATGGGTGTTCAGAAACAAGAAGGATGAAAGGGGTATAGTGATCAGGAACAAGGCTAGATTGGTAGCACAAGGATATACTCAAGAGGAAGGGGTAGATTATGAAGAAGTGTTTGCTCCAGTTGCAAGACTTGAAGCAATTAGGCTTTTCTTAGCCTATGCTTCATTCATAGGCTTCACTGTCTATCAAATGGATGTTAAGAGTGCATTTTTGTATGGTGAAATTGAAGAACCAGTATATGTATCTCAACCTCCAGGCTTCATTGATGCTGAGTATCCAGATAAAGTTTACAAAGTTACCAAGGCTTTGTATGGTCTACATCAAGCTCCAAGGGCATGGTATGAAACATTGGCTTGTTTTCTACTAGAAAGTGGATTCCAAAGAGGCAGGATTGATCCAACTTTGTTCATCAAAAGGACAAAGAAAGACATCTTGTTAGTGCAGATTTATGTTGATGACATAATCTTTGGATCAACAAACCAAGGCTTGTGTGTAGAATTTGAAAAACTTATGCACAGTAAGTTTGAGATGAGTTCCATGGGGGAACTTACTTTCTTTTTAGGTCTCCAAGTGAAACAATCCAAAGAAGGCATATTTATCAGCCAAGATAAGTATGTAGCAGAGATCCTAAGAAAATTCAATTTTGCTGATTCTAAGGTTGCAAGTACACCAATGGATCCAGACAAAGGGCTAATCAAAGATGCTGATGGAGAAGATATGGATTTGCACAATTATAGATCAATGATTGGGTCTTTGATGTATCTTACATCATCAAGACCAGATATCATGTTCTCAGTATGTGTATGTGCAAGGTTTCAAATACATCCCAAGATCTCTCATCTCACAGCAGTCAAAAGAATCTTTAGATATCTTAAGGGTCAACCTAGGTTGGGTCTTTGGTATCCAAGGGAATCATCTTTTGAATTGGTGGCTTATTCGGATAGTGACTATGCTGGTGCAACACTAGACAGAAAATCCACAACTGGTGGATGTCAATTTCTTGGTTGCAGACTAATCTCCTGGCAATGCAAGAAACAAACAATGGTGGCCAACTCTACAACTGAAGCAGAATATGTTGCTGGTGCAAGTTGTTGTGGGCAAGTTCTTTGGATCCAAAATCAAATGCTTGACTATGGGTACAATTTTCTTAACACCATTATTTATATTGACAATAGCAGTACTATTTGTATCATTAAAAACCCAGTTCAACACTCAAAAACAAAACATATTGAAATCAGACACCATTTCATAAGGGATTGCAATGAGAAAAGGTTAATTCAAGTTGTTAAAATTGATTCTGAAAAGAATTATGCAGACCTTCTCACCAAAGCTTTTGATTTAGGAAGATTCAAATATCTTGTAGGAGGTATTGGAATGATAAATCTTTGAAAATCATATGTTTTTGTTCATAATATTAACTGGTATTGGATTTTAAACATGGTACTGCTAGTTAGTCAAAAGGTCCTGTTAGTTCATAATTGGTCCTGCTGATACAAAATTGCTATGTTTTGTTCATTTAAAGGCTTGAATACTTAAAATGTTATAGATCAAGTGTTCTACACTTTGTTCTTTTGGTTTGCAACTAACACATTTCAGGTTGATAACAAAACAAGAGTTCTTTCAAACAAAAGGGGCAACAAAAGTTTTATTCATTTCAGGAGAAATAACAATCTCAGGGGAGGAATTAAAAGCCAGAATGGAAAGAAAGACCAATTTATGAAAAGACAAGAGCATACAAGATGATGCAGAGTTGAAAAAGAGATAGTTAGATCACATATCTAGAAGGGATGAAGCATTTCTCAAGGAGAAAGTTCTATCTAGATCAAACTAAGAAATGTTTTCAACTCAAAGGCATGCTATTAGATGATTTCACTTGTTGAGCCAATCATCCAAGATACACAGCATCAATGCCTGATTCAAATTTCCTCCATCCAAGGAAATTGCACCATCTTTTGGGCCATCATGGCTTTTGGTATTCATCTCACCAAGTTTTCACAAACTTAAGAGTTGACTAGTCCTTAAGCAAACGGCTTTTTGGTAAAGACAAATCAAATCCGTTAATGGTTGATAGTTTACCAAAAACTATATGGTTGTTAACTGACCATACTTAATTGTAAATAGTTAGCTAGTCCTTAAGCAAACGGCTTTTGGTAAAGACAAATCAAATCCGTTAATGGTTGATAGTTTACCAAAAACTATATGGTTGTTAACTGACCATACTTAATTGTAAATAGTTAGCTAGTCCTTAAGCAAACGGCTTTTGGTAAAGACAACTCAAATCCGTTGATAGCTGGTAGTTTGCTAAAAACTATAAGGGATTTTTAAAAACTTTCAAAGGTACTGCTAGTACAAAAATGGTACTGCTAGAGTACAAAGGTACTGCTAGATAGCCGTTGAGCCTGTCAGAAAAAGTTTTAGCCTTTAGGCCTGGTAGTTAAAATTAGCCGTTGGGGTAGTTATGTAATTCACTGATGAATATATTATATTATATTTTACATATAAAAGATCTTTTTAACCGCCTTTTCACTTACTTATTTTAATCTTTATTATTGTCGGTTAAAAGTAATTCTCTCATATCTTCTTTCATCAGTCATTATCATAATTCACATACATCTTTCATCTTCTACCAGTACTACCAACAAATCCCACCATCATATTCAAAATTTTCATTATGGCTTCCACAATTGATCTAAACTTTGTTCAACGTCACAATCAGTTAGCATTTTTGGAGAAGTCAGAGGATAATGCCTCATTTCATCAAGTAGTGGACTTTTTAAACACCTCCTACATCAGGTTTACTTTGCTAGTCAATCCCACTATTTATGAAAATCAAATTTTACAATTTTGGGAATCTGCTAAAATTAAAACTTCTGAAAATGGGGAACAAAGAATAAAAGCCAAAGTGGATGGTAAACATTTGACTCTTACTGAGTCATCCATAAGAAGACATCTTCATTTGGATGATTCTGATGGTATTAGTCAGTTACCAGATACTGAAATTTTTGAAAATTTAACAAGAATGGGGTATCATGCTGAGTTCAATAAACTCACTTTTCTGAAAAAGCATCTTACTCCACAATGGAGATTTTTGATTCACACAATCCTTCACTGTTTGAGCCAGAAGAAAACCTCTTGGGAGCAATTTAGTGGCAACATGGCTTCTGCTCTCATTTGCTTAGCTACAAACAGAAAATACAATTTTTCTAAATATATTTTTGAAGGATTGATAAACAATGTGGATAGTAAAACAAAATTTTTGATGTATCCAAGATTCATTGGATGCATCATTGGAAAATTACAACATGTGTTGCTTCCCACAGACTCAGTTTATGAAACACCAAAACTTTCTCAAAAAGTATTTTCAAATATGAGAATTGGTTTTAGAGGGGAGGAAGTTCCACTTTTTGATGAAATGGTACCACAACATCCAGAAGAACCAACACCATCTGCTGATACACCATCATCCAGTTCTTCACATGGTTTCATTTCACAAACACATCAAAAATCACCAACACCATCTCCAGTACCATCAGCAACACCACCACCATCCCCACATCATACATCACAAACCCAATCACCTCAGACAATGCAAGAGTTGAAAGACAAGGTGAAGTTCTTAGAGAAAGCTCTTAAACGTCAAAATGAAAGGTTTTCTAAGATCAACATCAAATTGGTTAAGAGGGTTAAGAGATTGGAGGGTGAAGTGAAGAAGTTAAAAGGTAAAAAGTCTGCAAAGGTTGTTTTATCTAGTTCTTCACAGTCAGATGCTGATAGGATAGATCACTCTTCCAAAAAGGGGAGGAAGGATATGTCTGAAGATGAGGAAGAAGAGGAGGAACAGGCTCAATTTGAATTCCATTATGGAACTCAAGTTTATGATGAAGAGCCTGTTGGAGCAGGGCAAGAGCCTGCTAGGGCAGAAGAAGAGTCTGCCAGGAGAGAAAGGCTATTGGCTATGGGATATAAAGGGTCTGCTGAGAGAGTGTACAAGAGAAAGAGGGTTTTAATTGCTGATGAGCAATCTTCTGCTCCATCACAAGATTCACCTCCAAAGGATAAGGGCAAAGGTATTCTAATTGAAGATGAGCCAAAGTCCAAGAAGTTGAAAAGAACTCAGCAAATTCAGATGGCTTTAGGAGAAGAAGAGGCCAAAAGAGTTCATGAAGAAGAGCTAAAAGCACTTGAAGCTTCAAGAATGCTTGAAGTAATGAAAGAGCAGAAAGATGCTGAAGAAGCTGCTCAAGCTCTTCTTGATACTCAAATTGCTCAAGAGACCTTTGATGCACAGATGTTATGGATTATTAACAATGATCCAATTGTGAAAGGTCATGCAGCAAATATAGTAAATGACAAGACACTCAATTCTGATGAGAAGACTGAAGCACTTGAATCTTTCATCAACAAGAAATACAAAGAAGCAGCTTTGGCTGACATTTTTGAGAAGATGAAGGAAAGTCAGAAGAGAGGTTTTAAAGTGGGCAAAACTAACAAAGATCAAACAATCTTTATGAAGAAATTTTTGAAGAATCAGGCAAATTGGACTGATTATCAACTTAAGAAGAAATCTGCTGATGAAATCTTCTTTTTATATCTTCAAGCCTACAAGAATCTTTACTATAATGTTCCATCTGATGTACATCCATCTAAGAAGAAGGAAGATGCTCAGAAGAAAGAAGTAGCAAAATTGGATCAAGGGCAAGTAAGTAAAATGTTGATTACTTTACCTACTATCATTCATGCTGATCCAATTAGGTCTAGACACCCTATAATTGATTGGGAAATACACCATGATAGATTTGGTAAGTCATGGAAAATATTAAGGGTTGGGGGACAGTCTGCTATCTTCAAGAATTTTGAAAATTTAGTTAGAGCATCTGATAGAGCAGATTTGGAAGAATTGTGGAATCTAGTGCAGATTAGGTTAGCTACAAATTCTAGTACAGATGCTAAGGAACAAGAGCTTTGGGTGGAATTCAATAGAATGTTTGATCCTGATCCCAAAGATGTTCATTGGAAATTTCCCTATTATGATCCTACAACAACTTGGGAGTTTCTAAGCCATAGTCATACTCATCATCTTTTCACACAGAGTGGGATAGAACTTTTTATGCTAGCTGAGAAAGAGTATCCTCTTAGCTATGAAGTGCTTAAAGCTATGATCTCCAAGAGATTAAGGTGTGACAAGGATGAAGAAAACTCAGAGATTGTTCAGAGTTTGCTAAGAAGCATATCTGAGCAATATGAAAGAAAAAGGAAGGATAGAAAGTAAGGTTTTTGGAAGAGTTCTCAAATCCTCAAGGTATGTATTTTATTCATCAGAAACTTGTGTATTTTTAATGGAAATAACAAGTTTAGGGGAGGATTGTTGGGAATAAAATGAACAAAGTCAAAGAGCCTGCCAATGAGAGAAGAGCCTGCTAGTTGATTTTGTAGTGTACGAAGATGTTCTACCAGTACCTTCTGGGTAGAAGGTACTGCTAGCTAATAAAGAGCCTGCCAAGCTTCTGTTGTGTCGATTAGATATTTTGTAATAGATATTTAGTTGAATTATTAGTCTTTGTACATTGTTATACGTTATGTAGAAGTAGAATAGTCTTCTGTGGTGACAGAAGAATATATCAGAGTGTACATGGGTAGTTGTATTTAATTGTAGGCGCCATAATAGTCAAAGTATAGTATTATATTCATCTACTTGACAACATGTAATAAGATATCCTTATCTTATAAAAGGATATCTTAGTCACTTCTTCATGCATGCATCTTTCACAACCAAATAACCAAAAACAAACTATCTCTCAAGTAACTTAGTTACTTCGAATCACAAATCCTTTTACAATCTTTGATTCAAGATTACTTTGTAATCCGGTGATATTTAGATCATCCGTATTATTTCATCAATAATATTGAATCGTTTTGTGTTAACCAAAGTTGTGATTATTTGTTCATTGCATTCTCTCATTTACTCAAACTCACCATCTTGTGTTCTTTTAAAGTGTGTTGTAGTAGATTCCGCATGCTAAACACATTCAATACATAAATATCTCAATCAAGAACAAACAAAACGTTCCACATATATACAAAACTGATAGGTAATAAGCATAAGTGAACGAAGATGAATCATACGAATCAAAGGCATATATATATATCATAAGTCGAATGAAAAGATAAATAAGATAATACGAATCAGATAATCATAATGAATAAAAGAGTCAAATAGAAAAGGCAACGAACGCGTCTAAACGAGACACTCGAATAGACCATAGAATCACATAGGATAGCCACGAGCCTGTCTAAACGAGACATTCGAATAGACCACATAATCACATCATCCAAAAAATCATAATGTACAAGGAGGGGAGACCTCTCGAGTACCAGAAGTGAGAGGGGTGCACGGCAAGCACAAACCAATCACTAAGTCACATCATAATCACACCAATCACACCAGTCACACCAATCACACCAATCACACCAAACGTATATCTAGGATGCATCCATACGCCCCCTGTAAAACAAAATAAATATGCAAGTACTAGACTGTACACATGTATACATAATGGCCAAAGTGCGCAAATAATCATACATATCAAAAGGGGACGCCGTGGATCAATCACACCTCTACAGAAAGTGTCATGCCATTGGTGCCTCAATGACATGGCCATGGTACCTCCATGGCTAGTTAGCTCGGGCACTGAACAGAACATATCATATCAAAGCATATCCATCATCATACCATATCCAAACAGATCATATTAAGAGAATCATAGCAAAGGCTCATATCAACGAAATCATAGCAAAGCAAACGAATCAAAGTCAAGGATCAAAAGTCATGAGAGAAGACACCCTTACTGAGAAAGGGTAGAATATTTGTACCTTATGCAAAGCAACTCAAACAAAATAGGAAAGCACTCGGAATAGGAACTACTCCTTCTTCACAGAACCTATACAAATTGATAATCACGTATTACTTACAAGCTCATTTTATAAGTTTTCTGCTCATAGCTATTCAGATTCCATATTTAGGGTTTCTTTCTATATTTAGTAACTTTCCCGAATTAGTAACTTTCCGAATTAAGTAAGTTTCCCGAATTAGTAACTTTCCATATTTAGTAACTTTCCAAATTGAGTAACTTCGGGTTACAATTCACAATTAATCAATTTAGGGTTTCATTACTGCATTTAGGTTCATATAAGTCTAATTATATCATCATAAATGCATTTTAGGGTTTATACACATTAATTAGTCTTAAATGATATAATACACACATATTCCTCAAGTAACTGATTTTAGCACAATATGTCCCCAACTTTACGAATTTTTAAAACACACTTAAAAACCTAATAAGAGGCTCAAATAATTTACCCGGATACTTATATGTCATATACACACATGTGAATTTTTCAAGAATTTATCAAATATTATAACAATGTCTTAAAAATTCCCAAAGACAGACTACCCAGAATATGGACCTGCGGGGGTACCCAGAAAGTATGCATTTAAAAGACACATCAAAACAATTTGGAAAAATCAACAAAAATTCATGAAATTACAAAACATATAGAAGTTACTTCTTACAGAATCCCATGGCCTAATTACTTATATTTTAGAAATGAAAATTCATGCAAGTCGACTGATTTCAGACTCTTAAAATTCAGATTCGACACCTAATCCCATAAAATCAAAAACACAACCAAATCAACTCCAAATCACTCCAACCCAATTGGAGAACTTATTTAAGACCTTAAACTAGGTTTTCAAGAAAAAATTCAGAATTAACCACCTATGAAACTTAAGCTATGAAGCATACAAATACAGATTATAAAAGAGTCCCGTTCAAAATCCCGTTTAAGACCATTATATCACTTAATTAGGATATATTAGTGAATCTGGATCACATCCTTATGATTTTTTATGCCTGCCAATTAAGCTCTAAAAATTCTAAAATAATTATATGTGATTCCCATATTTGTTTAGAATCTTCACAAATTTTTATAAATTTTATTATCATGTATTAGTACACTTTCAAAAATCATTTTTTCAGACCTACCCAGAAAATTAACTACACATACATACAGAAAGTTTACCTTTGATTTACCCATTAAGACACTTCATAAAATTCCACAAAAATTCCAGAAAGTTACACATAAATTATAAATGACGCCTATAAAAGGAGAGCTCTCAGTTCCGTGTGGTTTGAAAACTAAAAACCAAAAACATCGGCTGATGTTCAGACTCCGATTTCTCAGCTTTGACACTTAATCTCCAAAAAATCAAAAGACTACTCTCCCGACCTCGAATGGCCACAAAATTTATATTTCCAGAAAGTAAACTGATTGAACTTATATTCAGACTCAAAAATCACCCAAAAACACGTTGGTAACATCAGTTTATACATCTATCAATCCAACCCAATTTTTGGACAGCATCACAAACAAAATTCTAACATTAACCAACGCAAGATAAAACCTCTAATACATCCCTAATTATGTTTTAATGATCAAACATACTTAATTACTGATATTTTAATAAACCCTAATCCATCATGTGAGTTACATAATTAATAATAATGAATGTTGAGAAAAGATCGTTTACCCTTACTATGCTTCGAAAAATTAGACTCGATTCTTGGTTTCTTGAATGTTTGGACAAATAGCAATGGAGGCTAGGGTTTTCTCCTTCCCTCTTCATTTTTTTTCCTGGAGGTCGAATATGGGAGGGAGGGACCGTATTTTTTTATTTATTTTTTCATGTGGGTTGGATCAATTATAGTTGGGCTTGGACTTGTATGGGTTTTAAAAAAAATTCTTTATATTATTTATTTATTTATATATACTTTAGGTTATAATCATATAATGTTAATCGAAAATCTAGGGTGTTATAATTCTTCCCCTCTAAAAAGAAAATTTTCGTCCTCGAAATTTGAAGTCGCAAAAGTTAGACGGAGACGTACCAAATCGTGAAGGAAATGACAATAATTAGCCTCACGCTCGGAGAGGTTCTTCCAAAAGAATTTTCACAAACGGAATAGTTTTATTTCTCATGACCCGATCCTGACGCTCCAAAATAGCCTTAGGCTCTTCAACAAGAGATAATTCATAACAAATCTCGATCCAACTAATACGGAACATATACGTAACATATGATAGTTGTAATCTCACTAAGAGATACATGAAACACATATACACATGAGGCAAATACGGAGGTAGTGCTAAACGATAAAACTTCATCAACTCTATCCCGATTCTGAATGAACTAGGGATCTTGCTAATAATCAGAGGAGCACATTCTGAATCATCAAACGTATCAAGAGTTTCATAAAGGGGTGGGTAACATATTCATACTGACGATCAACTAAGCACATATCGGAATATCAAAACGTATCAGAAGGCATAACGGAATAGGTAGAATAATCATACGGATAGGAACGAATCTAAGGTCTAACGTATCGCGAACTAAATCTTCCTTGTATGCCAAACGTCTAACTCTTCTGTATGGAAACGTCATACGGAACATTCAACTACCCGGTCTAAAGTTTCAAAATTTCTCTTCCACAATGATAACTAATCCATTAGTCACTGAAATCAACTCCGGACCTTTGATAAGTAAATCCCCGACTTAATTTAACCAAAAGGTGCTCCACATCTCTGTTCATACAAAACTCCAAAAGGAAAACTCTTATCACTTGCATGCCATCTATCTTAGTGAGCAAACACAACCAGGCCAAACACTTGTCAAATTTCCTGCTTAACACATCTTCCAAGCTCGAATAGTTGTTCTGCTTATCCATCAGTCTGGAGGTGCAAAGCATTACTAAACTTGAGTCTGGTTCCTCAAGCCTTTAGTAGTTCTTCCTAGGAATGTGAATTAAAACGCGAATCTCTGACACGATCACTACAGGTGCGCCATGTAGCTTGAATAATCTTTTGCCGAAAGAAATCTCTACCAATCTTCCAAGTAAGCCAACCTAGTCAAACGATCCACTACAACTCAATTCGTATTGTCCTTCCTAAATGTGCGCAAAAATCCCGTTACAAAGTTCCTGAGAGTTTAATCCCACTTCCACATACGAACATCCAAAACTAAGGAAAACTACTTGTACGCTGATGCTGAATCTTAACCTGTTGACACGCTAAACACTTCGCCACCAATGTAGTCACAACCGTCTTCATACCATCCCATCAAAATTTCTGCTGCCAGTCCCTATACATAATAGTATAACTAAGATGAATAGAACTTTGTACTTCAATCAAAATCACTTCCTTCAAGTCTTCTAGCATAGATCATATTCCATCGTCGTGCTCCTGAGCTTCTTCATGTCTGTCACAAATTACTCCTAAGTGATGCGCCGAATAGTTCACCTCCTACGGTTCTAGATGTACTGATGTATAACCAACAATCTTCCCGTGTTGCATAAAGACATAGCTAAGTCTCCTTCTTGAGTAGAAATAAATCTCTTTTCAGCTTCTCAAAATTCTCCTCTCATTCTTCATCCCAACCAAAATTTTCTCTTCGAGAATATAACATATAGCTTCTTCTGACATAGAAATCTCAACACAGAATACGAAGTTGATTTCCGTGTTTCTCTTTCGTCTCTGAATATACCAATATGTCATACTATGACAAATTGTCCAAGTATTCATGAAAGGCACGATTTAATCAAGTCCATAGGAACCGTCGAAGCAGTAGCCAATACAATTGGCATCACAACGCTCATAGAGATCATAACGAATACGAAAAGCAATTCTAGGAACATCTTGCTCCTTTACACGAAACTGGAAAAATAATAATCAGATTTTAAATCAGTCATAGAGAAACTTCACACCCGGAAATTGATTTGAAAAATCTTTGATTCAAGGTAACGGATAACGGTTGTAACCGTAATACTATTCAACTTCCGGAACTCAATACAAAACCTCATACTATAATCATTCTTCTTCACGAATAAAACTAGAGTACACCACATATACACACTCAGACGGATAAAACCACTTTCTAAAAGCTGGTCCTTCAATTCTTTCCATTCAACCGATGTCACAAGATACGGAGTTTCAGAATTAGGAAAAACGTTGCTCTTATACAGATAGAGTTTCTGAATCAACCAACTTACTGATCTTAGGCACTGCTCAAGATCTCCTATGATCCCAATAAGTTCAAGTTATATGATTTAACTATTATCACGTTGGCCAGGCGTCATAATACTTGCATCATACACACATGCCTTTATTGCAATCACAGTCTACCTCGAGTCGTGACTAAACAAATTATCATAACCAGATCAAAACATCTTCTCAATCAGATGGAAATCTTGGTAGCTTATTAAGGAATATGTCGCAAACATTTCAAACAGCCGAATAACTCTCAAAGCGAGTTTCATCAAATGAAGCATTTTCACAATCGCGAGGAATTAACGTACGAGTTTTCAAAGCAAAGGTGATTATAATTGTTTACCAGGTTGGGAATCATGGTACAAAATTTTGAGTTTCACAAATCGCCAAAGATGACAAATCTAATATGGCTATTGTTAGCATCTCGATGCTCAGTCAACAAATCCATATTCATAATAATATCGAACCAAACATTCCCAAAGGAAACAGATTAGCATAGCGAAACTTATCTTCAAATATCCTCAACACGTACTGGACAATTCCAATACGCATGACGGATAATCACAAGATTTCTCATAAGAAAAGAAATGAGTATAGCAGATTCTAATAGTGCAGAGGGAACCTTAATATGCTTAGCAAAAGCACGGGAAACAACAGAATGTTTCGAACACATCGGATTCATACATATACGAATTCTCTGAATGGACGAACAGGTATCTAAACGAATAACAAATGAATCAAATATCGAAGTTCGAAAGAATGCGGTCACATCAGAAAGTGATACTTGTAAGGCATTACTACAAAAGTCTCAAAGCATTCTAAACTTATGTTGCGTATCTTGCTAAATTTTCTAAATATCTGGAACGAATAATCTTATAAGGGCTTAGCTGAAATCAGAGGCATAAATCAGAGTGATGCGGAAGACAAATAACTAACCAATGCCTTATCATCTAATCTACCGAATCCTCACCGGTCATAACTGAAGTTCCTACGAGGAGAAACCTAAAGCAAATCATTCAAAGGTTGTTCCATAAGCTCCTACAGTGCAAACCTAAGGGTCCAAATCTTCACAGGCCATAACTTATGTACTACAAGTCGCAGCCTGAGCTCTGATACCATAATTGTAACACCCCAACCCGATAAGGGTTAAAATGCCACATTATGGTGTTAATCAGAACATACAAGCGCAAGCGGAAGACTTATAAACATAATAGTTACAAAGGTATTCTAAGGTAATAATGAAATACTAACATCTAAACATAATAAATTCCAAAGCCAAATACAATTCCCACTAGTCTAACTGAAAATGAATCGAAATCTAATCCAGAAGCAAATGGGAGTCCATCATCAGGGTAGTCCACTAAGAGCTCCTATGCACTCTTCACTCAAACCCATCTTCCAACCTAAAACCTGTCGCAGGAAAAGAAATGAGGCTCTGCTTAAAAAGCCCAGTGAACAAATATATATACAAAACTGATAGGTAATAAGCATAAGTGAACGAAGATGAATCATACGAATCAAAGGCATATATATCATAAGTCATATGAAAAGATAAATAAGATAATACGAATCAGATAATCATAACGAATCAAAGAGTCAAATAGAAAAGGCAATGAACGCGTCTAAACGAGACACTCGAATAGACCAAAGAATCACATAGGATAGCCACGAGCCTGTCTAAACGAGACACTCGAATAGACCACATAATCACATCATCCAACAAATCATAATGTACAAGGAGGGAAGACCTCTCGAGTACCAGAAGTGAGAGGGGTGCACGACACGCAAAAACCAATCACTAAGTCACATCATAATCACACCAATCACACCAGTCACACCAATCACACCAAACGTATATCTAGGATGCATCCATACGCCCCCTATAAAACAAAATACATATGCAAGTATTAGACTGTACACACGTATACATAATGGTCAAAGTGCGCAAATAATCATACATATCAAAAGGGGACGTCGTAGATCAATCAAACCTCTACAGAAAGTGATGCCATTGGTGCCTCAATGACATGGTCATGGTACCTCCATGGCTAGTTAGCTTGGGCACTGAACAGAACATATCATATCAAATCATATCCATCGTCATACCATATCCAAACAGATCATATCAAGGGAATCATAGCAAAGGCTCATATCAATGGAATCATAGCAAAGCAAACGAATCAAAGTCAAGGATCAAGAGTCATGAGAGAAGACACCCTTATTGAGAAAGGGTAGAATATCTGTACCTTATGCAAAGCAACTCAAACAAAATAGGAAAGCACTTGGAATAGGAACTACTCCTTCTTCACAGAACCTATACAAATTGATAATCACGTATTACTTACAAGCTCATTTTATAAGTTTACTGCTCATAGCTATTCCGATTCCATATTTAGGGTTTCTTTGTATATTTAGTAACTTTCCCAAATTAGTAACTTTTCGAATTAAGTAAGTTTCCCGAATTAGTAACTTTCCATATTTAGTAACTTTCCAGATTGAATAACTTCGGGTTAAAATTCACAATTAATCAACTTAAGGTTTCATTACTGAATTTAGGTTCATATAAATCTAATTTTATCATCATAAATGCATTTTAGGGTTTATACAAATTAATTAGTCTTAAATGATATAATACACACATGTTCCTCAAGTAACTGATTTTAGCACAATATGTCCCCAACTTTACGAATTTTTAAAACACACTTAAAAACCTAATAAGAGGCTCAAATAATTTACCCGGATACTTATATGTCATATAAACACGCGTGAATTTTTCCAGAATTTATCAAATAGTAAAACCATGTCTTAAAAATTCCCAAAGACAGACTACCCAGAATATGGACCTGCTGGTGTACCCATAAAGTATGCATTTAAAAGACATATCAAAACAATTTGGAAAAATCCACAAAAATTCATGAAATTACTAAACATATAGAAGTTACTTCTTACAGAATCCCATGGCCTTATTACTTATAGTTTAGAAATGAAAATTCATGCAAGTCGACTGATTTCAGACTCTTAAAATTCAGATTCGGCACCTGATCCCATAAAATGAAAAACACAACCAAATCAACTCCAAATCACTCCAACCTAATTGGAAAAATTATTTAAGACCTTAAACTAGGTTTGCAATCAAAAATCCAGAATTAACCACCTATGAAACTCAAGCTATGAAGCATACAAATTCAGATTATAAAATAGTCCCGTTCAAGAACCCGTTTAAGACCATTATATCACTTAATTAGGATATATTAGTGAATCTAGATCACATCCTTATAATTTTTTATGCCTGCCAATTAAGCTCCAAAAATTCTAAAATAATTATATGTGATTCCATTATTAGTTTAGAATCTTCAAAAAAATTTATAGATTTTATTATCAAGTATTAGTACCCTTTCAAAAATCATCTTTCCAGACCTACCCAGAAAATTAACTGTACATACATACAGAAAGTTTGCCTTTGATTTACCCATTGAGACACTTCAAAAAATTCCACAAAAATTTTATAAAGTCACACATAACATATAAATCACCCCTGTAAAAGGAGAGCTCTCAGTTCCATGTGGTTTAAAAACTAAAAACCAAAGACATCAGCTGATGTTCAGACTCCAATTTCTCAGCTTTGACAATTAATCACCCAAAAATCAAAAGACTACTCTCCCGACCTCGAATGACCACGAAATTTATATTTCCAGAAAGTAAACTGATTGAACTTATGTTTAGACTCAAAAATCACCCAAAAAAACGTTGGTAACTTCAGTTTATACATCCATCAATCCGACCCAATTTCTGGACAGCATCACAAACAAAATTCTAACCCTAACCAACGCAAGATAAAACCTCTAACACATCCCTAATTGTGTTTTAATGATCAAACATACTTAATTACTAAGATTTTAATAAAACCTAATCCATCATGTGAGTTACATAATTAATAATAATGAATGATGAGAAAAGATCGTTTACCCTTACTATGCTTCGAAAAATTAGACTCGATTCTTGGTTTCTTGAATGTTTGGACAAATAACAATGGAGGCTAAGATTTTCTCCTTCCCTCTTCATTTTATTTCGTCCTGGAGGTCGAATATGGGAGGGAGGGACTGTATTTTTTTTATTATTTTTTTTTCATGTGGGTTGGATCAATTATAGTTAGGCTTGGACTTGTATGGGTTTTAAAAAAAAATCTTTATATTACTTATTTATTTATATATACTTTAGGTTATAATCATATAATGTTAATAAAAAATCTAGGGTGTTATAGCTTAGGTCACACCAATATGAGGCCAATCCAATCCTTATCATCTATGGAACTCGTTAGGAACCTACCCAAGTTGAAATACGACCAACACTTTTGTGATGCTTGCAAAATTGGGAAACAAGTTCATAATAGCCATAAGGCTAAAAACATGGTGTCTACATCTAGGTGTCTAGAATTGTTGCATATGGATTTCTTTGATCCATCCGCTATACAAAGTTATGGGGGAAACTTCTATACTTTGGTAATAGTAGATGATTACTCTAGGTATACATGGACTAAATTTTTGAAAACTAAAAACGAAGCATTTGATAAATTTTAAATTCTAAGTAAGAAAATGGAAAATCAAATAGGAAATAACATTGTGTCATTAAGAACCGACCATGGTCGTGAATTTGATAACGAAACCCAATTTGGAGCTTTTTGTGATGCTAATGGCATAACACATAATTTCTCAGCTCCTCAAACTCCTCAATCTAATGGTGTAGTAGAACGTAAGAATAGAACACTTCAAGAAATGAGTCAAACAATGTTAAATGAGCAAAATATACCCCAAAAGTTTTGGTGTAATGCCGTTGACACATCAACATACATCCTAAATAGAGTCTTAATTAGACCATTCTTGAATAAAACACCATATGAGCTTTATAGAGGCAAAAAGCCTACACTAGGATATTTTAGAGTTTTTGGAAGCAAGTGCTTCATTTTAAACACTAAGGATTACCTCACCAAGTTTGACCCAAATTCTTATGAAGGTGTATTTCTAGGATATTCATAGAATAGTAAAGCATACATTGTCTTAAATAAAGAAACCTCAAGAGTCGAGGAATCATT
Organism: Artemisia tridentata subsp. tridentata; assembly: GCA_021014915.2. Classification (NCBI taxonomy): domain Eukaryota; kingdom Viridiplantae; phylum Streptophyta; class Magnoliopsida; order Asterales; family Asteraceae; genus Artemisia; species Artemisia tridentata. Next base: position 217,070,264 of record CP139509.1, read on the forward strand.
GAACGTAACATTCGACGAAAGCCCACCTCCTTCTAAGACATCACCTTTGGTAGATGATGACTTAGTTGAAAGTCAAATGGTTGAAAACCAAGTTAATCTAGATAATGACAAAGAAGATGAACCAGTAAAAAGAAAAATAGTCAATATCAAAGAATCTAGAAGTCATCCATTAGATAATGTCATAGGTGAAATTAATGAAAGAACATTAAGATCAAAAGTCCAAAACCAAAGTAATTTATTTTGTTTTGATTCAACTATTGAGCCTAAAAATATAAATGAGGCCATAAAAGATGAATCTTGGGTCATAGCGATGCAAGAAGAATTAAATCAGTTTGTTAGAAATGACGTTTGGACATTGGTCCCTCAACCTAAAAATCATACCATAATCGGTACAAAATGGGTTTTTAGGAATAAAATGGATGAAAATGGAGTAGTGTCTAGAAACAAAGCTAGGCTATTAGCACAAGGCTATAATCAACAAGAAGGTATAGATTACCATGAAACATTTGCACCCGTCGCTAGGCTTGAGTCAATTAGAATACTACTTGCATATGCATGTGAATATGACTTTAAACTATTCCAAATGGATGTTAAAAGTACTTTTCTAAATGGTTTTATAAATGTTGGGAATTAAACTTAAGCAGTTAGTACGGTTGAAGTATACAAGAACAATTAAGATTGTTGATACAAGGACAGTTAAGACTGCTGATGGAAGAGCACTTAGGACTGCTGAAGGAAGAACAGTTAGGACTGCTTAAGAGATCAAGGTGAAATCGTTTTGAAGATAATTATAGAAAAGATATGGTATATATCTTATTTGTATAGAATGATACAGTTAGATGTTTAACGTGTACAGGACTCTTTACATTATAAAAGGAGATCCTTATATTAGGGTTTGATATACACATATATCATTCATATCGAATACATCTAATATCAGTATCCTTCACGTTCATAATTGTAATCGTTCGATATATTGAAGTGATACTTTGGTTGATATCGTGTGTTCTTATTGTTTTACTTAATCAATCACCAAACATAAACATATATTCTTCTAAGTACTTGATAGTAAATTCCGCGTGCTATCAAGTATATACTCAAAGTATCTCCAACACAACGTGTGTGTTTAGATCCGGTCAAGTGGTATCAGAGACAGGTTTCTGATACTTTGAGTCTAGAAGAACCAGAAGTATTTACTCACTAGCAATCCAAGAAGATGGACATGGAGACACCTCAAACCTCAATCCTTGCTAAACTCCCCATGCTGAAGCAGAATGAATACGACTTATGGCGGCTCAGAATAGAGCAATACTTCATGGTGCAAGACTATGCATTATGGGATATTATTATCAATGGTGATTCCTTCAAACCAGTTGCTGTTGAAGAAACACGTGCTGATGGTTCCAAGGTCACAAAGCTTAACACTGAGCCAGTTACAAACGAGGAGAGAATCAAAAAGAAGAATGATCAGAAGGCTAGGAATTTGTTACTAATGGCAATTCCTAATGATCAAGTGCTGAACTTTAGCCATTACAAATCGGCTAAAACTCTTTTTGAAGCAGTGGTGGAAAGATTTGGTGGCAATGAAGCTACCAAGAAGGCACAGAAAACCCTACTCAAGCAAAGTTATGAGAACTTTACTGCATCAAGCAATGAAACTTTGGATCAAATCTTTAATAGGCTTCAAAAGATCATCAGTCAACTTACTATGTTGAAGATTGTGATACCTCAAGAAGACCTCAACATGAAGTTTCTAAACAGTTTACCTGCTGAATGGAACACTTATGTTGTGGTTTGGAGCAATAAACCAGAGCTGGAGAATATGACAATGAATGAGCTTTACAATAATCTTAAGATTGTTGAGCAAAAGGTCAAGAAGAATGGTAGCACCAGTTCCAGTTCAGGGAATATGGCTTTTGTATCTTCTTCAAACAGTTCGAATCATGAAGATGAAGAAGCAGTTGGTACTGCTATACCAACAGTTAGCACTGCTAGTGTAAAAAATAGCACTGCTGCCTTGACTGAAGAGACCATATATGCATTTGTATCAGAACAGTCTGGTGGGTCAAAGATCTTTAATGAAGATCTTCTTCAAATTGCTGAAGATGAGTTGGAAGCTATGGATTTAAAGTGGCAGTTGGCTTTGATAAGCATCAGGGCTAAGAAATATTACCAAAGGACTGGGAATAAGATTACCTTCAATGGAAGAGATGTTGCTGGGTATGATAAGTCTAAGGTGGAATGCTTTAATTATCACAAGATAGGGCACTTTGCCAGGGAATGTAGAGGTCCAAGGCAACAAAGCAACCAGGGTCAAGGGTTTAAGAATCAGCAAGGGTCAAGGAGAACAGTTAATGTTGAAAAGCCTTCTTCCAAGGCTATGGTAGCTGTAGATGGAGCTGGATTTGATTGGAGCTTCATGGAGGAAGAAAAAGAATCAGCTAATTTGGGTTTGATGGCTTTCTCAGACACTGAGGTATATAAACCTGAAAAATGTTCTAACTCTTGTCATGCTTTAAAAGATTATGAAAATATTAAGAAACAGTATGATGAACTTAGAGTTGAGTTTAATCAAATAAGTTTTAGTCTGTCAAATCATAAAAGAGGATTAGCTGTTTTGGAAGAACAAATTGTGTTTTATAAACAGAATGAATCAAATTTTACTGATGAGATAGGTCTTTTAAAGAGGGAATCGGAAATAAAAGATAATAAAATGAGTGGACTTGTATATGAACTAGAGAAGCTTAAAAAGGAGAAAGAAAACATCCAGTTAAGTGTAGACACTCTTGAATATACTTCAGATGGAGTTAAGAAGATTGTAGAGAGTCAAATACTTAACAAAGCTAAATCTGGTTTAGGTTATAAGTCAGTTGCACCCCCCTTTAGAGGAATGTTTGCTCCACCAGGAATCAATTTAGCTCACACAGGTTTAGAAGAGTTTAAGGATATGGATTTTCCTGGATATGGTGTAAAGATTAGTGAAAATCCTGTTAAATTTGTTAAGGCAGAAGATGCTTTTGTGAGTGCTAGTGATAAATCTCTTTCTGAGGAAAAGATGTCCTCTGATAGGAACTCAGATGCTCCAACTATTGAGGAGTGGACATCTGATGATGAGAATGTAGAGGTTAAGGAAAAACCTAATGCTGTTAAGGTAGAAGTTAAACATGCTCCTAAAGTGGTTAAGACTGAAAACATAAAACCAGTTAGGAAAAATGTTAGATATGCTGAGATGTATAGGACTAAGAACAGATCATCAAGTTCTGAGAGAAGTTATAGGAATTGGAATCATTCAAAATCTAAGAAAATGGATGATAAGTTTGCTATGATTAGAAAAGTATGTTTTGTTTGTGGAAGTTTTGAGCATCTGGCTGCTTATTGTGATTCTAACCCATGGAAAAAGAGGGTTACTGGGAATGCAAGGGTGAACAGGAACAACAATGCTAGGGTAACTCAAAATGGTCCAACTAGATTGACTAACCCTAATGCAAATCATAAGATGTCACCTAAAGCTGTTATGTTAAAGACTGGCATCAAAACAGTTTCAACTGCTAGTCAAAATAAGTGGTTTAATAACAAGCAAACTGTTTCTAGTGCAAAACAATTTTCAAATCATGCACAAACAGTTAAAAGTCATTTTTATCAGAAAACAGCAATGACTAATCAGAAGTGGGTGCCTAAGATTAAACAAGCAGTTCCAACTGCTAGGTCAGCAGTTCCAACTGCTAGGCACTTAAATGTTAAGGGAAAATGGGGCAATGTTGTCAAGGCCTCAGCACATTGGGATAAACATCTTACCAGACCCAATGGTGCATCAAAGACCTCAAACAAGTTTTCTCATCTTGATGCACAAGGCAGATCCAAACCAGTGATGGTTTTGATCCCCAAAAGAAACTAACACCTTTATTTTGTGTGCAGGAACATCCCTCAAATGGCAAAGAAGATAGAGGATATTAAGACAGTGGATGTTCAAGGCACATGACAGGCAACATGTCATATCTTTCAGACTTTATTGCTCTGGATGGAGGACCAGTTGTCTTTGGTGGTGGTGTTGGAGGAAGAATTACTGGTAAAGGGGTCATTAAAATTGGTAACCTTGATTTTGAGAATGTGTATTATGTACCAGAACTTAAGTACAATCTTTTCAGTGTATCACAAATTTGTGATAAACAGAACAAAGTTTTATTTACTGATACTGATTGTCTTATACTTTCTCATGATTTCAAGCTACCTGATGAAAGTCAAGTATTGCTTAAAATCCCCAAAAAGGATAATACATACAGTGTTGAGATGAATAAACTAGTTCCTAAGGTTGGACTTACTTGTCTTGTTGCAAAAGCCACATTGGAAGAATCAATGTTGTGGCACAGGAGGCTTGGTCATGTTAATTTTAAAACCATTAACAATATTGCTAAACATGGATTGGTAAGAGGTTTACCAAACAAAATTTTTCTAAATGACCAAACTTATGTTTCTTGCCTTAAGGGTAAGCAACACAGAGCCTCATGTAAGCCAAAGACCCAAAACTCTATTTCTCAAGCTTTATATATGTTGCATATGGACTTATTTGGTCCTACCTCTGTGAATAGCTTGAATTTTAAGAGATACTGCCTTGTTGTCACTGATGATTATAGTAGGTTTTCTTGGGTATTCTTTATGAAAACTAAGGATGAGACAAGTGAAATACTTAAGACCCTTATTGTTGAAGTAGAAAACCTAGTTGATAAGAAGGTTAAAATAATCAGATGTGACAATGGGACTGAATTTAAGAATAGAGTGATGGATGACTTTTGCAGAGAAAAAGGTATTAAGAGGGAGTTTAGTGTAGCTAGAACCCCACAGCAAAATGGTGTAGCTGAGAGGAAGAATAGGACTCTTATAGAGGCTGCTAGGACAATGTTAGCTGACTCTAAGCTACCAGTTTCATTTTGGGCTGAAGCAGTTAGCACTGCTTGTTATGTGTTGAATAGGGTTTTAGTTGTACAACCTCACAATAAGACTGCTTATGAGCTTCTTAGAGGTAGAACCCCTGCTTTAAGCTTCATGAGACTTTTTGGTTGTCATGTTACTATCCTTAATACCAAAGACCAACTTGGAAAGTTTGATGGGAAATCTGAGGAAGGTTTCTTTGTTGGTTATTCTCTGCACAGTAAAGCTTTTAGGGTGTACAATACAAGCACCAAGTAAGTAGAAGAAAATCTGCACATAGAATTTTTGGAGAATAAACCAAATGTTGCAGGTGTAGGTCCAGATTGGATCTTTGATATTGACAGTCTTTCAGATTCCATGAATTATGTGCCTGTTACAGGTACAAATACTAACAATGATGCAGGTTCAGAGGAGGAAGATGATGATTGCATTTTCATACCTGTCATGGAAGAAAGTCCTGTGAATGAGTCTTCTACAAAGAAAGATGATATTCCTTCATCAAGTGGTGTAGACAAAGAGAAAGATGCTGCTAAAACAAGTGGTCAGAATGGTAAAGAAGCTGAAATTCCAACGAGCAGTTCCAATGGAGTTAGTACTGCTCAACCTCAAGTTCCAACTGCTGAGCAAAATAGTGATGCTGCTGGACCAAGTCAACCTCATCTTGATTCACCAGTTGATACTGCTTCTCAAGCTGATGAGTTTGATTTCTTTGGAGATGGTCTGCAAAACATGCCTGCCAGCTATGCAGTTCCTTCTACTCCCCATACTATTGTGCATAGGAATCATCCACTTACCAATATCATAGGAGATGTACAATCTGGAGTCAAGACCAGAAGGCAAATTCAAGACCCAGATCATCATGGATTTCTCAGTGTGGTTTATGAAGAGAAACATCATGAAGATGAGCATGAGTGTATGTTTGTATGTTTTCTATCTCAGGTTGAACCCAAGAATGTGTTAAAGGCTTTAGAATCATCAAGTTGGGTTGAAGCTATGCAAGAAGAGCTACTTCAATTCAAGATTCAAAATGTTTGGGTTCTGGTTGATCTACCAAAGGGAATGAGAGTGATTGGTACAAAGTGGTTATTCAGGAACAAGAAGGATGAGAGGGGCATTGTGATAAAGAAAAAAGCAAGATTGGTTGCTCAAGGCTATACTCAGGAGGAGGGTATAGATTATGAGGAAGTTTTTGCTCCAGTTGCCAGGATTGAAGCAATAAGATTATTTCTTGCTTATGCTTCATTTATGGGGTTTATGGTCTATCAAATGGATGTGAAGAGTGCATTTCTGTATGGCACTATTGATGAAGAGGTTTATGTTTCACAACCTCCAGGTTTTATAGATCAAGAGCATCCTGACAAGGTTTATAAGGTGGTGAAAGCTCTATATGGATTGCATCAGCCTCCAAGAGCTTGGTATGAAACTGATGAAGCGAAAAGTGTACCGCTTTTAAGGGGTCATTTAAGCCCTAAATCGTATTTATTTGATCAAATATCGCCCTAAATCGTTCCTTTTGTCATTTTAGGTACTTTTGAGGAGAAATCTGGAAAAGGAGGCATTTTGGACGTTTTTGGAGCATAAAAGTGAAGAAAACGACAAAGTCTCAAAAATCGGCTGAAAGTTACCTTTGACGGCGTCAGGATTTACTCCAGACGGCGTCATGGCTTGGCAAGAAAAGGTGGATGTGAAATTTACTCATGATAAGCCAGTGAAAATTGCATGAGAATTCTGACGGCGTCATGCTTTAACCTGATCAAGGGCGTCACGGCTTAATTCAAAGAGGGACGGCGTCACGTTCAAGGTCTGACGGCGTCAAGCCTTGATAAGCCAGAACGGATTTTGGAGAGCTAAAGAGGGACGGCGTCAAGAAGGTCACCCGAGAACCCTAAAAGCGGCGAGGTGACGGCGTCACACTCCATAACGTGACGCCGTCAGATGTAAAAATCTATATATAGTTTTGCAATTCTTTGTCATTAGTGTGGAACTTAGTGTGGAATTTTTGGGAGAAAACCCTAAGACGATTTTAGCATCTTTTTCAAGGCTTTTTGCCTTGAGATCTTCCATGTTACATTGAAGATAAGTTATCAATTAATCATTCAATATGTCTATGTGTTGTTTGATTCTATCTTGTTCTTGTCTTTTGATTAATATGTTAGGCTAGATTTATCTTGTGTTTGCTTAGATCTAATGAAACCTAGCTATTGATTATTGGTTATTAGTGTGTTATTAGTTGTATTGGATGATTGTTTATCTATGTTAGGCTTAAGAAAACTGGCTAACTTCCTATTCGGTAACTTGCTTGAACGTCTTAAGAAACATGAACCAAATGCGTACTAAAGGTTTTTATGGTTGTATTTAATGCACAAGCGAATTCTAGTGATCCCATGTTAGGAGCTTCCTAGCCGGCTCGACATAGGAGTGAAGTAGGAGCTTGTAGAGTTGGGGAAGTACGTACGCCACCCCACGATTGGTATTAAGGAATACACCCGTCATCCACGCGACTAATACACACTAATCAACTGGTAAAAGATAGTTAGGGAGTAAGGAAATCTAAGTAAACACATTTCTCTACACTTAAGTTTTCACCAACTTTTTATTTTCAGTTATTTATTTTATTTGCATTCGTAGTAATTTGGGTTAGTTGACTAGCAACTAATTCCGCCCACTCTTTCAAACCCGAGATTTTACTTGCTTTCATAAAAAATATAAAAACATAAAAAAAGAATCTTCTTCAACCCTTAGACCTATTAGAGTAGTCTTTCATACCTAACGAACACTATTCCCTGTGAAGAACGATCAATCCCCGTACTTACCACTACACTATACTACATCGGTCAGGTACACTGCCTGGTGGGGTTGTAAGCCTCTTGAGATCCCTCGAGAGGTAAAACCTGTTGTAACTTGTAAGGTTGCAAAACCACGCATCAAGTTTTTGGCGCCGCTGCCGGGGAATAGTTATTGTCTAGGTTGAATTGTTATTTCTATTAGGTCTACTCACCAGATTCCTTTCTAGTGAGATTTTTATTTTATTTTTTTAGGTTTTCTTTAGTCTATCTATTTTCTTCGTTTCTTTGTTCGTAACCATTACCATTCGACATCATGGAAGATGGTAATATCCTTAATCCCAACAACCCACCACCACAACAACAACCACCACCTCCTAGAGCCCGTACTTTAGGAGAGTACTCCCGTCCTAGCCACCATGGCTATCGAAACACCATTGAGCTCACTCAAGGAGCCAATGTCACACCCTTGCGATCCGACACCATCCGGTTGGTGCAAAGCGGATGCGCATTCCATGGACTTCGTTCTGAAGATCCTAATCAACATCTCAAGGACTTTCTTAAAATCATTGATTCTATAGACCTTGATGTTGCCACTCGAGAGACGACCCGATTGCGTCTCTTCCAATTCTCTCTGCGGGACCAAGCTAGTCAATGGCTAGAGCGTCAACCCCCAGGATCCATCACCTCTTGGGATGATCTCACCACTCGTTTCCTTGCTCAGTTTTTCCCACCGGGAAGAACTACCAAGCTAAGGAATGATATCTTGATGTTCCAACAACGTCAAGGCGAAACTCTCTACGAGGCATGGACTCGATTCAAGGACTTACTCCAAAAAGTCCCTCATCATGGCATAGAACTTTGGCTCCAAGTCCAAATCTTCTATGACCATATCAATCTCTACACGAGGCAAACCATTGACCAATCGGCCGGTGGTAAGCTACGTGATCTAAGTGCGGAACAATCATGGGCTCTCCTAGAGGATCTTGCTCTTTATGACAACGAAAGTTGGAGTGATCCCCGTGATTTGAATAAAACGGTCAAGGCAATATCTTTGCCTTCGAACAATTCAAGCACTTCCGACCGTAGGATCATAGAACTTGAAGACCAAGTCAAGTTTCTCATGAAATCCTACGAGGCTCCTAAACCTTCAAGCCAAGTGAACAAAATCACTTCTTCATGTGAATTATGTAGTGGTCCCCACGACACTCGTGATTGCATGGAACTCCCCGAACAAGCTTTTGTGAACTACGCATCCTCGCGTACCGACGGAGTGGGAGACAAGTGGTACACTTTCAAACCCGAGCCAAACCATTACGGTGATTCATACAACCCCTCATGGAAAAATCACCCGAACCTTAGGTGGAAACAAAACCAAAACACACAACAAACCAATTCTTCCAACCCACCTAATCGTTTCCAATCAAGCGGTTCCAACTCGAACCGTAATTTCAACAACAATCCTTCTGGCAATGGTAGTACCGATAGCTTTGAAGGATTGATGTCTCAATTAATGGCATCTCAAGAAGCTCGTTTAGCCAAGTTTGAAGCCGATTTCAAACAAAAACAAAGCGAGATGACCAATAAGATTGACACCTTGTTGAAAGCCCTCAATGACCGAGAAATGGGAGCACTCCCTAGTAACACGGTCAAGAACCCGAAACTAAACGTCAACGCTATTTCATCGGTTTCGTCCCCTAGTTCTTGTCCACAATATTATTCGGTCAATTCCATGAGCACGTGTTTCAAACAAACCCAAGTCGTTCCAAATGACCAAGAAGTTATGACATCCAAATTGGTCAACAACATAGTTGAAACACCTCCCACTCAAAACCTTGACGAAGAATTCAAGGAGCTCCACCTTGAAAGTCCGGTTGTTGATGAGTTGGATGAAAAGAAGCTCAAGTTAGGCGAAAGAGGGACCGCCTTTGTTCAAAACAAACTACCTAAGAAGTTAGATGATCCGGGCTTATTTGTTCTACCTTGCAAGATCGGTAATTCGGAGGCTTATGACACATTAGCCGATCTTGGATCAAGCCTTAACCTACTTCCGTTACCTCTTTACACCTCTCTAAAACTTGGAAAACTTGAAGAAACCGAGGTGATAATAGGTTTAGCAGATGGAAGTGTTGCTTACCCGGTTGGAGTAGTTAAGGACGTGTTAGTACACATTGGAAAACTAACCATTTTAGCCGATTTCCACGTCCTTGATATGGTTAGCGACCCTACATGCCCCTTGTTGATAGGTAGAGGATTTTTGGCGACCGCTAGTGCTATGATTGATTGTAAGGAATCTAAGATAGCGGTAGGAGAAGGAGATACTTGGTCAGTCTATGATGTTAAGAAACACGCCTATGATACTAGTGAGGAACCGACACCCGATTGGTTAGAGTTAAATAGGAGACCATCTAGATATGGACCTTGGATAGATAGAGGCTTCATAGGACCCCAATGCCCATTTTACCTAGAAGAGGACTTTGTGAACCGAACACATACGGTAGAACAACTCTTGGCTAGGGACACCGAATTGGATCCATTTGAAGACCCTCTAGTTTTTAGAAGGATGATTGAGTTCCTAGGAGTTTTGCCAATTAACCTAGGGATGAATAAGTGGACTTGTGAGGAGGATGATCACAAGTGGGATTGGGACAAACCACCCAAAGATGGAGATGGGTCATGGCATATTAAGATGACATTGTATGACCCGGATGGAGAGAAGTTTGAAAAGATATATCGTACTAAGCGGACCAATAGGAAACTTCAATCCAAGCTTAACCCTAAAGACGTCCTCGATGACGAGCTTACTTATATAGGGTAGCGTGACTTTGAGTCTAGCTACAAGACTCGTTAATAAAGAAAAGCGCTTCTTGGGAGGCAACCCAAGCTTTATTTATTTATTTGCTTTATTTGTTTGATTGTTTGTTTGTTTTTATTTGTTTCCGTATGTGTGTTTAATTTTTATTCTTATTGATTCATGTTCAAAACTAATTTGTGAAAATGCTTTATTTTGTTTTTAACTTCGTCTTAACTACATATAAAGGTATTTTGCAAAAGGTAAGTGTAAGGGAAATCTAAATCGGTTTATTAGAACACAAATGAACATGAATCGTAATAATATTAAATGAACATACATATTAGTATTCGTTTGAGTCAAATGCTTGTATCGAGTCATAATGATGTTTTGCAGGATTTCCAGGAAGTAAGGTAAAGGTTTTTCCAAAAATTTTCCGGAAACTTAACATGAGAATTTTTGTCAGGTCATTTCTGACGGCGTCAGATTTAATTTTCAGAAATTTTTGAAAGTTTTGTTTTCATAAAAAGTTTTTATTAAAATCTCTAACTTATAATCTCCAGGAATCTGCAAAATTATCATTCCACAAGCATTATATCCTTATATATATAGATTTATCCCGCCGATGTTATGCAGGTTTTCGTGTTTGTTTTCTCAGGTTTAACAGGTTATTTTGGACAAGGAAATGTTTGATGGATCAAGCTTATGGCGATGCATTAGTCTTGGAGCTTTTACATTCTCTTGGAAGAAGATTTAACCGTGTTACTTCATTATCCACCGAGCGAATCAGGGGAGTATTTGATTTCATTCTTTTACTTTTTGCTTTTACATTTGTTATTTGAACATTGGGGACAATGTTCATCTTAAGTGTAAGGGGGGGGGGGGGTAAAAATACGATTTTAGAGAATACAATTACGCTTGATTTTTGTTTGTTTGATAGTAGATGCGTAATAAAACTGAGAGAAATACCTGTTAGGGCAATTTTAGTGCCAAATTTAAAATTTTTTACAACATATAGGAGTGAAACTTTGATCTTAATGAGCGTCTCACGGATAGGAGTTATATGACTAGCACAAAAACCGTACCACTAAAAAATTTTCCACCCCAAATATGTGAGGTTCGCCCCTAGAATTGGTAGGAAAAGCATTTATGCTATGATGTGTGTACCGGTAGCACTTAGATTCTAGAACTTGCGTTAGGACCATTCCAAGGCCACAAGTGAGACTACATTCGTGTAGTTAGATTTACTACATGATAAGAGGCATTAGGATTAACCCATTGTTTTACACCTGTGTTTTTGTTATAATTACTTTGGCTACATTAGTCAAGTAATTCTCCCACACCCTTTGCGTTGTACTCATTTTTAGTACACGATACCCCTAGTACACCCCTCAGAGCCTATCTTTTCGTTTCGACCTTTAAGCATTTTACTTAAAGGAAGAATTTGTTACACCCCACTAAAATGTACACCCAAATCGCCTTAGCCTACCTTGTATGCACTCATTTTTAGTGCATTATTGTTACAACATTTGTTTAAACCCAAGTTAATTATCTAATTGATTACATGGTTGCTAAGTCGAGTCATATCCTTGTACATATTGTTTTGGGACGATTGGGACTCATGGGTAAAGTACTAGTGTAATGGAGTAATGGGGAAGAACATCATTCATTACCCCCATATGTGCTAAATATTTTAAAAGTACTCCAAGTTTTTCGATTATCTTAATTCGAGTCATTAGAATAGTTATTTGTAAAGTTATGTAAAAGTTTAAGTGTAAGGGGGATGCAACGCCCCTATGATGTATTATTTTGGATGGTAGGGCAAAAAAAAAAAAATCGAAAAAATCAAGAAAAATACAAAAAAAAAATGAGAAAAAGAAAAGTAGAAAAAACATACGGACTACCATCCCGTTTTATTTTATGTTTATTTTATGTTTTTGTTATTTTCTTTCATTAGCTTAAGATTGAGTCGAGTCTTGGCTTAGCAACATTGTATAGTACATGTAATTGATCAAGATCTTTAACTCGCCACCAGTAAAACATCCTTTATCCAACAAAACCGTGTTTATCATATCCCTACACCTAACGTTATAACCCATTTAAAAGCCCTCTTTGATAGTTTATCTTAGGTGCTTACGCCTAGTGGAGGAGGTTTTCGATCCTTTCCCAAGCCTATGGTAATCTATTTGCTATGACAGGTAGTGAGAGATATTATCCGTTTCCATTTATGAGATTTATTTTGATGACACTTGAGAGATGTGAGTATCTAAACACTACTTGTGAGGTGCTAGTTTATAATCTCCGTGCTTATTATGATTAAAGTGGAACGATTATTTGTTGTAATTACTTTTATGTTAGTATTAAATGACCCCTAACTTGTATTTTGATTAGAATAAAAGCGCATTTGCTTGAGGACAAGCAAATCTCAAGTGTAAGGGTATTTGATGAAGCGAAAAGTGTACCGCTTTTAAGGGGTCATTTAAGCCCTAAATCGTATTTATTTGATCAAATATCGGCCTAAATCGTTCCTTTTGTCATTTTAGGTACTTTTGAGGAGAAATCTGGAAAAGGAGGTATTTTGGACGTTTTTGGAGCATAAAAGTGAAGAAAACGACAAAGTCTCAAAAATCGGCTGAAAGTTACCTTTGACGGCGTCAGGATTTACTCCAGACGGCGTCATGGCTTGGCAAGAAAAGGTGGATGTGAAATTTACTCATGATAAGCCAGTGAAAATTGCATGAGAATTCTGACGGCGTCACGCTTTAACCTGATCAAGGGCATCACGGCTTAATTCAAAGAGGGACGACATCACGTTCAAGGTCTGACGGCGTCAAGCCTTGATAAGCCAGAACGGATTTTGGAGAGCTAAAGAGGGACGGCGTCAAGAAGGTCACCCGAGAACCCTAAAAGCGGCGAGGGGGACGGCGTCACACTCCATAACGTGACGCCGTCAGATGTAAAAATCTATATATAGTTTTGCAATTCTTTGTCATTAGTGTGGAACTTAGTGTGGAATTTTTGGGAGAAAACCCTAAGACGATTTTAGCATCTTTTTCAAGGCTTTTTGCCTTGAGATCTTCCATGTTACATTGAAGATAAGTTATCAATTAATCATTCAATATGTCTATGTGTTGTTTGATTCTATCTTGTTCTTGTCTTTTGATTAATATGTTAGGCTAGATTTATCTTGTGTTTGCTTAGATCTAATGAAACCTAGCTATTGATTATTGGTTATTAGTGTGTTATTAGTTGTATTGGATGATTGTTTATCTATGTTAGGCTTAAGAAAACTGGCTAACTTCCTATTCGGTAACTTGCTTGAACGTCTTAAGAAACATGAACCAAATGCGTACTAAAGGTTTTTATGGTTGTATTTAATGCACAAGCGAATTCTAGTGATCCCATGTTAGGAGCTTCCTAGCCGGCTCGACATAGGAGTGAAGTAGGAGCTTGTAGAGTTGGGGAAGTACGTACGCCACCCCACGATTGGTATTAAGGAATACACCCGTCATCCACGCGACTAATACACACTAATCAACCGGTAAAAGATAGTTAGGGAGTAAGGAAATCTAAGTAAACACATTTCTCTACACTTAAGTTTTCACCAACTTTTTATTTTCAGTTATTTATTTTATTTGCATTCGTAGTAATTTGGGTTAGTTGACTAGCAACTAATTCCGCCCACTCTTTCAAACCCGAGATTTTACTTGCTTTCATAAAAAATATAAAAACATAAAAAAAGAATCTTCCTCAACCCTTAGACCTATTAGAGTAGTCTTTCATACCTAACGAACACTATTCCCTGTGGAGAACGATCAATCCCCCGTACTTACCACTACACTATACTACATCGGTCAGGTACACTGCCTGGTGGGGTTGTAAGCCTCTTGAGATCCCTCGAGAGGTAAAACCTGTTGTAAGGTTGCAAAACCACGCATCAGAAACTCTTGCTAAATATCTTCTGAAGAATGGGTTTCATAGAGGGAAAATTGATAAAACTCTTTTTATTAAGAAGGACAAGGGTGATATTCTACTAGTACAAGTCTATGTAGATGACATCATTTTTGGTTCTACTAAGAAACAGATGTGTAAGGAGTTTGAAAAGCTGATGAAAGACCAATTTCAGATGAGTTCTATGGGAGAGCTTACCTTCTTTCTAGGTCTTCAAGTAAAGCAAAAGTCAGATGGTATATTTATCTCACAGGATAAATATGTTGGTGAAATTTTAAGGAAATTTCAATTCACAGATGCCAAGGTTGCTAGCACACCAATTAACAAGGAGACACATTTGTTATTAAAGGATCACAGTGGTGAAGATGTGGATGTGCACATGTATAGATCTATGATTGGATCCCTGATGTATCTTACATCATCTAGGCCTGATATTATGTTTGCTGTGTGTGCCTGTGCAAGATTCCAAGTGACTCCTAAGGTGTCTCATCTCACAGTAGTAAAAAGGATCTTCAGATACCTTAAAGGACAGCCTAACTTGGGGCTATGGTATCCTAAAGAGTCTGCATTTGATCTTGTTGCATTCTCTGATTCTGATTATGCTGGTGCTAGCATGGATAGAAAGTCTACAACAGGTGGTTGTCAATTCTTAGGTCGAAGATTAATCTCTTGGCAGTGTAAGAAGCAAACTATGGTGGCTATATCTACTACTGAAGCAGAATATGTGGCAGCTGCAAGTTGTTGTGCTCAAGTTCTATGGATTCAAAGCCAGATGGTTGATTATGGGTACAATTTCTTAAACACAATTATACATATATAAACAATAACAGTACAATGTGTATCATTAAGAATCCAGTTCAACATTCAAAAACTAAACATATTGAAATTAGACATCATTTTATAAGAGACTGTGCTGAAAAGAAATTAATACAAGTTGTTAAAATACACACTGATAATAACTTTGCTGATCTCTTAACAAAAGGTTTTGATGTAAGCAGATTTCAGTACTTGGTAACAGGTATTGGAATGCTTAATCCTTCAAAAGATTAATGTGTAAATGTTTTTGGATCGTGTACTGTTAATTGTGCTATTTGTATAGTTGAGACTGGTTGAATGGTGTTAAGACTGCTTGTGAATTTGTTGGTCAAATGGAATAAATTTTAAAAGAGAATATTATGTATTGTGTTTTCTATGGTTTTGGACTAACATTTCAGGTTAAGAAAAGTTTTTTTTTTGCTTTGGATTGTGCTTTGAAAAGTATGGTGGTTTGGATTGTCAAGTGTGAATGCTTGTCACACAGCAAATGGTAATTGATTCACCATGTCTAATCAACATAAGAATCAAACGGTTTCTGGTAAAGACTACTCAAATCCGTTTATGGTTGACAGTTTACCAAAAACTGTTGGTTATCAACTCACCAAATCTAAGTGTGAAGAGTTGGCTAGTCCATAGCAAACGGCTATTGGTAAAGACAAGTCAAATCCGTTCATAGCTGATAGTTTGCTAAAAACTATAAGTGGACAAAACTGTTTTTGAATCCACAAATTAAAATTCAAAATTTGATTTTATCTCTGAAAACTTTTTGCTAACAGTTAGTACTGCTGGAGTTAACAGTCTGAACTGCTGGCTTCACCAGTTTGTACTGATTGTTAAAAACTTAGTTCCTACTGAGTTTATGCTCTGTGATACACCTCTCTCAGAAGGTAATACATATGGAAGTGTTGAGAGCAGTTTGAAACTCCAACAACTGAATTGATGGTAACTTGTACAAATGGTCTTATTGGATGTTGAGCTTGGATGTTATATGTTCTAGTTCATTTGATGGTGAGGATTCTTCCAAACAGGGGAGGAATAAAGTTTGTTCTAGTTGCTGTTAAAGATGATTGCTGATTATGAAATTCAGGGGAGGAATTAAGAAGTCAAAGATGAATTATTTAAGAAGTCAGAGATGAATTATAAAGAAGTGCTTAAAGTCTATTCATTATAAAGGTGGATTCATTACAAAGCTTCACACAGGAAAAACCAACCAACAAAAACTACCAACAAGACATCCTCATCCTACACAAAACATCCTACACAACACAAACACAACACAAACACTACTCAACTACACAAGTTTTCCTTTTACTTTTCCAGTGATATCCGGCATGGTTTTGCTGCGGGCTCCTCTGCTACCCATGAGGTCAGACACCTTTTTGCAGGGAAGTGCCAGTATTACTGATCTTGGAGATGGAACTTGCTTCTTCTCAGGTTTCTTCTTTAGAACAGAGATTTTCTTCTTTGGAACAGGGATCTTCACTGATGATGCTGCTTTCTCAAATTCTTTTGTGAGTAAGTCTGATAGTTTTTGAAGTTCATCATCGTCAGAAGAGTCAGACGAATCAGACGAAGAGGTGGAAGAATCATCCACATAAGGAGGAAGTTCATCGGAAGAAGTTTCTTCAGATGAGGATATTTTAGTCTTTTTCTTTGAAAGATTAACTCTTGAAGTTGAAGAATAGTTTGGTGGAAAATAATTGTTCCAACCTGAATCTTCAGAGTCAGATGAAATTTCTATGATGTTTGGTGAAGAAGAATTCATTGTGGTTGAAGAGTTAAAAGATTTGTGTTGAAGAAGATTTTGTGTGGATATGTGAGTTTTTATAGAGTTAATGAAGGTTTAATGACATTCAATGCGTGGTTGATATGCAGAATTAACTTTGGGTTGGTATAAGGAATTAATTCCTTGATGGAATTAAATTAATTTTGGTAATTTTTAAGGAGTTGACCAAAAGAGTATGATAAGTGAAGATAATTCCCAAAGTGTTTCATGATTTAAGTCAAGTGTTTGAAAGACCCCATCAACAAAATCAGAAGTTTAATTCAAGAAACTTATTGATTTGCATCTAAATCATAAGTTTAGGGGAGGATTGTTGGGAATTAAACTTAAGCAGTTAGTACGGTTGAAGTATACAAGAACAGTTAAGACTGTTGATACAAGGACAGTTAAGACTGCTGATGGAAGAGCACTTAGGACTGCTGAAGGAAGAACAGTTAGGACTGCTTAAGAGATCAAGGTGAAATCGTTTTGAAGATAATTATAGAAAAGATATGGTATATATCTTATTTGTATAGAATGATACGGTTAGATGTTTAACGTGTACAGGACTCTTTACATTATAAAAGGAGATCCTTAGATCAGGGTTTGATATACACATATATCATTCATATCGAATACATCTAATATCAATATCCTTTACGTTCATAATTGTAATCGTTCGATATATTGAAGTGATAGTTTGGTTGATATCGTGTGTTCTTATTGTTTTACTTAATCAATCACCAAACATAAACATATATTCTTCTAAGTACTTGGTAGTAAATTCCGCGTGCTATCAAGTATATACTCAAAGTATCTCCAACACAACGTGTGTTTTTAGATCCGGTCAATAAATAAGGAAGTGTATGTTGCACAACCTCCCGGATTTGCCGATTTTGAAAAACCAAATTATGTCTACAAACTTAAGAAAGCTTTATACGGACTTAAGCAAGCACCAAAAGCTTGGTATGATCGACTTAAGACTTTCCTAGTTGACCATAAGTATACCATGGGCCTAGTAGACAACACTATTTTCACCAAGAAAAATGGATCACATATTATCTGTCACACCCCCAAATTTCGTGACTTGCAGCGGAATGAGTCATTCAGGGGCACGACTAGTCATAGCACGAAAGTTGCAGTTATATTGAACGACCTAAAGTGTCGTTTAGAAAATACATCATTTGATTATTTAAAAGCATTCAGAGTTACAGAGCTAGGTCCCAAAAAGTGAAACAGGTTTTCATAAAACAAGTTCATACAATTCAAACGATGGATAAGTGCACAAAATATAAAGTGAGACGCGTCGACTCCGTGACTCCATGATGTGTCCATATGCAGGCCAACATGCGATATCTTAATTACCTGAAAATACATTGCTAAAAATGGTCAACAATAATGTTGGTGAGTTCATAGGTTTATGTAAATGAATGATTGTACGGTAACCACAAGTATAAAATGTATGACCAAACCATGCCACATAAAAAAAAAATGATACAATTGCTCTAAGCTCATGACCCCGAAGCTAGACTGAATGAAATGCCCCAACCGAGTGTTTGCCAATCACTCAAATATGTCAGACATGAAATGCATTCGTTTGACCAGTTGGTGCTACCAACCCGAACGGAGGAGTCACCCTCAATAGTTCTATCTACTCACTCTCGCTTGCTTACAATTAACGGTTCATGATAATAAAAGGGGACTTTAATCTGGGCAATGATGTAACTTAAGCAATGTAAATGAGTTTGGATACTTTGGTCCGCATATAAAAATGGTGCAATGTATTCTCCTCCGAGAGTTTAAAACCAATAAACAATTTAAAACGGGGCTATGAAAACTCACCTGATATGATAAAGCAACAATGATCACAATGGATATGATGAAACAAAGCTCGGTCTCTAACCACGACCTATTATGAATGATGTGATCCAATGTAAGCAATGATACAATGCAACACATGCAAATACGTATGTTAACGATACCACTTGTTAGTTTTGAAAATAACTTTTATCGACGAAAAATACACTTTTGACGTCTCGTTAAGTTATAAACTACTTTTCGCGTAAACACTTTGAAACGGTACTCCACGATCCTTGTTTGGTGTTCTATTAGCAAATATAATGTTTTCGTCGTAAAACAACACTTTTCATAACTTGTGAAAATATGTCCAAAACGGCTTCGTGAAACTAGTTGTGAAATATTGCACGTTACGTGTTAGTTGATCAAACTCGACGTTTTTGAAAATCTTGTAACCATGTATAAATGTTGTTTCCTTTTACTTCCGGTTGTACACGCCTCGATCAATTAGAAAATCGGCTAACAACGTTATGTTTCGCAAAAACACTAGTTTTAATATTTAAAACACTTTCTAATAGTGGCTGTCAAAATAAACTAAAGTTCGTCGGCTTTAGACGTGAATAACTCGGCCGTTACAAGCTCGTATTCTACGTTCTTTATATCCACGGATTCGTCACAACATGAGCTAACATAATCTCAGTAGCTCGGCTCTCCTAGATCATGTCTAACGCCTCGTTTGGTCCTTCAAAGTTCGGCTAACAGCACGCTTATTTTCAGAAAATTAGTTTTCGTCGTCTAACTTCGAACGATCATATCTCCTTCGTTATAAGTCGGTTTTTAGTGATTCTTGCGGCCACGGTTTCGTTTTTGAAAGAAATTTCTAAATATGAAGGCCAAAATATGCCAAAAATTACTGAGTTTTCCAGTTTACACGTTTTTGGACAGTAGCTATATTATATTGTTAAAAACTCACTTTCTTGGTTTTAAACTTGATCATACAACCTCAAATCAACTCCACAAGTTCGCAAATCCTACTATACACCTTCTTAGGGTGTCATGGGGTCCTAAACATCACCAATCTTGGTGGGTTTCATGAAATCATTAGTGAAACTTATAGATCTAGTGATTTAGAGAGTTTATGTTCAAAAGTGGTATGTAAAACATAAACACTTGCATGAATAACTAATATAACTTGAAAATACATGAATATATAAATCAAATGAAAGTAATAGATGATCAAAACATGTTCTTGAAAACTTACTTGATGATTTGATGAGTTTTGATAAGAAATGAGTAATAAACTTGAGGTTTGATCACAAATCCATAACTAGGAAGGCAAATGGTGTATGATTATGACTTGATCTTGAAAAATCTATGAATTTTGGGTGGTGTTCTTGGTATGGCCGAATATAGGAGATGAAGATGGAGAGGGTTTGATCTTTCTTTTGCTAAAATGGTTTATGTATTATGTGTTATAGTTAGTGGAAGTGAAATAAAAGATCAAAAATTCATTTAATGCATTTTGGAAGCATTAGCGAATTGGGGGGTTAGGGTGGGGCGGCACATGGGGCTAAATTAGGATAGATTTGATGGCTAACTAAAGAAATGTCTCCCATTTAATTAGAATTTAGCTAGTTTAGTGTATACCTTGAGTGTTATCGGGTACCGAGTTAACTAGAAATAACTCGTGACGAGGTGAAATGAGATACGACGAAGTTGTAAAAATTGTAAAATCATGTTCCTTGTAAGAATCGGGTGTTAGAATGATTATCGGATTGAATTTTCGTAAACCGACGGAGTTATAAGCGTCAAACGAAAAATATAGCGATTGGTTTAAAAACACCGGGTAAAGTAATAATATAATTTCTATATCATTATATTTAGCTTGAAAATGTATTAGGATCATTGTCGGGAGTATTGGGTATAATGTCAGTAGAAATGACTGAGTGGTAACGTTAATTAAACAGTTAAGCATACGTTAATGAAAATCACACAAACCCGTGCATGAAATGAAATGATAATGATGTTACTGATGATATGCAGACTACTCTAGTCTGTATGATATGCCTTTACTGATGATGCATGGATACGCAGCTAAACCTAACTGGTTACGCGCATTTGAATACCCGTAAACCTGGTTTACAACATGATGAATGATGCCCATGAATAGTGATTTCCCTCCGGGAATGAATAGTGTCACATGAATAGTAAAAATTTTGACGACTTCTCAAAGTCTCAAACTGACTTCAAAAACGATGAATAGTGATCGGTGAATAGTTATTAATGAATAGTTATTAATGAATAGTAAATTGTCGAGGTTTGGAAAATGACCTGAAATTACGAGTTGTGACATTATCATAGTCCAGATATATGTGGATGACATTATATTCGGTTCAACTTGTCAAGAGTTATGCGATAATTTTTCAAAAATCATGCATGATGAGTTTGAAATGAGTATGATGGGGGAACTAAACTTTTTATTAGGTCTCCAAATAAAACAATTAGAAGATGGGATATTCTTCAACCAATCCAAGTATATAAGGGATATGCTTAAGAAATTTGGTCTTGAAGATTCCAAACCCATGAAAACACCCATGTCCTTCGAAACTAAACTCACAAAGGATGACGAAGGTGAATCCGTAGATAGCACTAAATATAGAGGAATGATTGGTAGTTTACTCTACCTCACGGCTAGTAGACCGGATATTATGTTTAGTGTTTATCTATGTGCACGCTTTCAAGAAGATCCCAAAACATCCTATCTTGAAGCCGTTAAATGGATCTTTAGGTATATTGAAGGTACTACACATTTAGGATTATGGTATCCCAAAAGAACGAGAGTAGAAACCATAGTGTATGCCGACTCAGACCATGTCGGTGACTATGTCGATAGAAAAAGTACAAGTGGTATTTGTACTTTTGTTGGGCATTGTCTCACCTCATGGTTTGCCAAGAAACAAACGGCCCTAGCGATATCAACAACTGAAGCCGAGTACGTGTCTGCAGGAAAGGCGTGTCAACAAGCATTGTGGATGAAACAAGCTCTCGTCGACTATGGAATTGAACTCAACAACATTCCCATTCTTTGCGACAACAAATGAGCCATCGACCTTAGCAAAAATCCAGTCCAACACGCTAGAACCAAACACATAGAAATACGTCATCATTTCCTACGCGACAATGTTCAGAAGGGAAACATCTCAATCGAGAAAGTATCCTGATGCGCGTGATGTGTCGTTGCGGTTTAGCAGTTTTAATGCCTACTCAAGTTTTAAATTTATATTTAGCCGACTTATCAATAACACACACACTTAACGAGCAGTGTACCCGGTCAGTATGAAGATAATGGTAAGTAGAGTGTCGATCACTAAGAGTGGAACGTATTATCTAGTTATTCTAATCAGTATTTTAATATCCTAACGCAAGGGGGTTTCAGCCTGAGAGACTGGCACAGTTTTGTTTGCAAGTAAATAATAAAATAAACAAATAGGCACGAATCAGCAAGTAGCACACACGTACACAGATAGATACTCGAGACAATAAGAGGGCTGTCCTTATAATTAAGTAGATTATCACTTGTTTTATTGATAGCTTTATATGAAGTGTATGTAGTTAATCCTTTCTCGTTGGTCCTATTCTTATCGGCGAGTAAACCCTTAATGATTACTTATGTCTAAAAGTTATTCCTAAGTGATCAATTTAGAAACAACCGTGGGAGCCACATCTTGTCCCGCAGTCGGATGCCCGCAAGCCACTAATAAACACAGAGGTTATCAATGCACTAATAAGTAGTAACCAAAGACATCAACATATAAACTTTAATTGATGGGAAAGCAAGTATTAAAGGGAGTGCAATCTTTCCGTTGTCACATTACACAAGCCACCAATCCTGATGAATTAAAGTTTGCTAAAACAATAAAACAAAACTACTTAATGAATTAAACACATGCAGCACCTTCTTACAGCTCTTGTATCTTCGATTTGGGTGTGTCTTGTGCTGCCTCTTGACTGAATTCGTCCTTCTCTTCTGTTCGGTCCTTTAGGTTTTGGTTTTCGAACTCTCTAATTCGTCTGGTCTACGGGGTATTTATAGTTTCTGTCTGAGGGAAGATGCGGCGCATCTACTAAGTAGATGCGGCGCATGTACTTAACTTCGCGTGGGGTCCAAGATTATAATATTCAGGAATATTCGTACACCGCCAGAAGATGCGGCGTAACTCTTGATTAGGATGCGGCGCATGTCCTCTTGTATCTTGGATCGTATCTGGTGATATCTTGATATAGATGCGGCGCATGTTGATAGTGAGATGCGGCGCATCTGGAGCAGAATTGACTTGATCTTGTCCATGTCAGTAGACTTTCACTTTATGTACGTTTTGCTCCATTATTAGTCCATAATCGCTAAGTTTCACCAAATGCTTGTTTTTACCTAAGAATTATAAAAGTAAACAATTAAGTATCAATCCTCATACATAATATAGTAAAACAAGTCAAATTATTAGGATAAATGATAGTAATAAAATGTATTTATTTGAGTTCATCAAATATCCCCCCACTTGAACTTTACTTGTCCCCAAGTAAACCTTAGAATTTCATTTATGAAAATGTATCCTAAAAGATGTAATAGGATTTATTTTTATATTTAAGCATGTATTCGTTTATTTCATAATCACACAACTAAACACTTAACGAATTAGAAGTAAAATAAAATAAGTCGATAAAAGCAAATCTAATCGTTTAACTGTCCAGTCGCGACGAATATTCTATCATAAGCTTGGCAAGTATACACATCTCCACCACTAAAGCTAAGGAATAACAAGTCTAAAGCGGTAAAAAGGGTTTTTAGGCTAAAGGGTTAATTATTCTTATTTACACTATCGATCTCAAATTCCAGAAAAGGCGACAAAATCACAAATACATGATCGAATCCACGAACACGATACTTGCAATTGCTCAAATCCTTAACTCGAATAGGCTAAAGATAGGTCCAAACTTCACCAATAATAATATATCAAAAAGGGCGACAAAATCATAAATACATAGCCGAATCCACGACCACGATACTTAAGATTGCTCAAATCCCTAATCTCAATAAATCAAAGGTTCGGTTGGATAAAGAACAATACAGGGTATGGATAACATTTGGGATATAAATTGGTGTAAAAATTAAAATAAACAAAACAAAACAAATAAATTAAAATCCTAAGTGTGGTTAATCACTATCCCAACCATCCCATGAATAAGACTCATATCATTGAATAACTCACGCTTTAACACTTGAAACACACGCTTTAGGTAGACACGAATTATACTCAACAAAATCTTAATCAAAGAATAAACCTTAATTGGCATTCCCATAACTGCCAATTCCCATTCAATCCATAGATATAATACAACAAATAGTGGTGATATCGACCACTTACATAACTCTACATCGTTGGCTTAAAATAAACATCCAACTTCTTTTTTTTTTTTCTTTTTCTTTTTCTTTTCTTATTTTTTTTCGATTTTTTTTTTTTTTTTTTTTTTTTTTTTTTTTTTTTTTTTTTTTTTTTACTAAGCATAAACATAGATGTGTAAAATTTCACCACATCACTACAACTTTCTTTCCGGATAATTTTTTTTTTCATACTTTTCATACTTTCAGAAATAACGGTAATAGTGAAAGTAGTAAACACACGAAAAATAAACTCAAAGATATACAATATTTACTTTCACTCCAATTGCATTGTGCAATTTCCCGACCTAACCATAGATAATGAATTACGCACGCGAACACAGGTAATGTAAGGAAACACACTCTGCCTATAGCAATTAACCAACCACGGATTCTAATCTACAGGGTAGGCTAAGGTTTAAGGTGTAACGAAACATTTTAAACATAGGTGTAAGAAACGAAAGGAATGGCTCTGAGTGTTTTTCTAGGGGTATCTTACTCTAAAAATGAGAGTAACAAAAGGGTTTTATACGGGGGTTAACTAACCAGTGTAGTTAGTCAATAACATATAACATATAAAGGCTATTTGGTGTAATCCTAGAATTTTACCAAGTTAGACAAGTCATTCCAATTATATAAATAATACTCATTATGGTGGTCTCGAATAGTATACAAGCCAAGTTCTAAAGTTTACAAGTCACCGGCACACTCATAGATTTGTGAATTTTGAAAAATCACAATTTTTGAAAATAACGTCATGTGTGCAGTTATGCAACTTAGATCTTAAACAAAAACATGCTAAAAAATTTTTAAGTTTGATATATTAAGCACATTTTAAGCATAATTTTTGAAAAAGTAGGACAAGTAAGTGTTAAGTGTTCTAATTCTCCAATCCCCCCACTTAAGTTAAACAACGTCCTCGTTGTTTGTATAAAAGGTTAAAAACTGGAAAATAAAAGAATTAGAACGGAAAAACTCCCCTGAGATTTGCTCGGTATGATCCTCCATTAGTATAAGAGCAAAAATCAACTTCCATGTGGATTAGAACGTTAAAGCTTCATACTTGATGTATCCACAGGAAATCCAGGAAACTATAATACCACCAACACTTTAAAACACACCTAAGATAAGAAAGGTTCAAACTTGCATAATACATTAGTAGTTAGGAAAAATAAAACTTAAAAATTAAAACTGAAAATCATCAGGTCAGTCGATGCGCCGTATCTTATTGAAGAAGATACGCCGTATCGAGCCTGGAATAATACGGATCAGAATAAAGATGCGCCGCATCCTTAACCAGGGATGCGCCGCATTAAAATAAACTGACAAATAGTTTTAAAGTCGAAAATAAAAATGCAGAAAAATAAAATATGACCATTGCAGAGGATGCGTCGCATCTCAGAATTGAGATGCGTCGTATCCTCGTGCGGCCTGGACTGACTATAAAACTAAATAAAGGATAGGATGCGTCGCATCTGTTTAGGCAGATACGGCGCATGTAGTAACCAAACAGACTGTTAACAGTCTGTTGCAAAAATGGCTCGTTCCACGGTTTAATCTTGTATGTCCTCTCGTACTCTCATGCTGAACTTAATGCCAGTCTTCACCAAACATAACAAGAAATATAAACTGAAACATTAAACATAAACATAAGAATAACGATAAGTACAATCCAAAAGTTAATAATAATGTGTGGAACAATGTCTATGAAATCAAGAGAGTAAGGTCATGGGTGAGTGTGGTCGTCTGGATGGGTCCCGGAAGTGCTAGCTCCATCAGTCCTCTGGCGGACTCTGCGCTCGTATGCACGTGTCACTCCCGCAACCTCAGTACCATCTGGACGAACGTGTGTAACACCCTGCTGCTCTAGTAGTCTGCTCACACTCATGACCACCCACTCTAAGTCTCTCCTTAGTACCATCACCTCTCCCTCGACTGCGTCGAGTCTCTGAATCACGGTGCGTGGGGGTACTGGTGCCTGTGGCACCTCCTCGTCGGCAGGAGCAGCAGCCGGAGGATCCTGAGGTCCTCCCTGCTCCGCCTCTGGCCCTGCAGCTCTGGCGGGCCCTAATGCTGCCCAAAAGTGACCTCCCGCAGCAACCTGGCAGATCCCGAGTCTAACCAAATAATCTCTATCGATAACTGGGAGACGGGCCACAATAACCTCCAGCCCAGCTGGGATCTCTGCTCCAATAACTCCAAAATGGCGGGCCAGCCTCGAAACAAAATGCCCGCCAGTCATCTGGCTCCTCCGATCTCTCCCCGCAGCAGATCGGTGGAGGTAGTGCGCTAAAAAGTGGGGGATGTTCACCGACATCCCCTCATCCATACTCCTCAAAAGGAAGAGGTCCAGAGTGGTCACCTTCTCAGGTGACTGACCCCTCCCAGCAATGGTGAGTGCAATCAAACGGTGACATAGCCGCCTCATCGGCTCCCTGATCAATGTGTAGGATGGGGTGGAAGTAACAATGTCACCCATCGAAGAAATCCTAACCCAGTAATCACTGAATACCCCTCTGTCAGGGACAACCCGTAAACTCTCAGCCCAATACCTGGCAAACCCAGCAGATCCAAGCTCCTCCTCAGTGTGTAGTCCCATGGCCAAAATAAACTGCCTCATCGACATCTGCCTATGCACACCTCCTAACCTAAACACCAGTGTGTCAGCTGTATCAATCTCCACATCCGTCTCCCTGTAGTGAATCGTGCTAAAGAACTCCAGCATAAGCTCCCTAATCAGAGGCTCGTCAATCCTAAATAGTCTCTCCCAAGCACTAGATCTAAACACAGCCTCCTCATCATCTCCAACAACTACCATCTCCATCCTACGCTGTAAGCTAGCAGCTGCATGTCCACCACCGATCAACCCCACATCGTCGAAATTCAAAACCTGGACTCTGAATATTTTCTTGAAGTAGATCGAGTCGAGCCTATGCAAGTAATCCTCTAGAGTGGCAGGAGTAAGTCCCATGTTTTCGAACTGTAGCCACTGATGCCTCAGTGTGACCTCTGGTAATGTCATCTGAAATAGATATGCACAGTCAGTAAACAGTCTGCAAAATAGGTAGATACGGCGCATTGGATTAAATCAATGCGGCGTATCTGTATAAGGTATAAGAGATGCGATGCAAGACAATAGATACGGCGTATTGAGATGCGTCGTATCTGGATTAATCAATACGGCGTATCTAAAATTTTATCAATTTTGAAATAGGTCGTTACGCCGCATTAATCAACCCAGATGCGCCGCATCTAAAAGCATATCAGTATAAAATAAAGGGGCAGGCACGTTTATCGAGAATCCGTACCCATGACGTAAACTACCACTAAATATCACAGTATTATATACTCTTTATATCAGTTCAAATATCGCATTCCACCACTACTAATTCGCCTTCCCGCTAGATATTCAAAATCAAACTCAAACCCTAAATTTTCGTTCGATTCAATTAGTGTCAAATTCGATGTCTTATTCTAAAATTAACTTAGGGGAAATAATCAATGCCAAGTTCTAATCATATCCCTATATCGTTTAAGCGCGAATCGATTCAATCCTATAAACCCTAATTTTTGTATTAATCAAAATTAAATCGAAATGTAACAATTACCTTAGTATTTGTGATTAGGAGAAGGATTAATGCTAGGATTAAAGGCGGATTAAAGAAGAATGATCGGGATTCGAGTATAATTTTAGTGCGTGTTCTTAACTGTGTGTATTTATGCGGCGTATTCCCGTCGTATTTATAGGGCGACACGATGCGCCGTATTAGAAAATTGGGATGCGCCGTATCTATTTAATTCCGTTGACTAGTCAATAAGTCCTAGTTGGTCAGGGATACGGCGCTTTGGATATTTAGATCCGCCGTATCTCTATGTTAGTTAACGAAATTTAAATGAAGAACGTACCTTGGCCTTCGCAACACAGTTCCTTATACATCAAATTTGGGTAAAAACGGCACACCATATAGATGAATTCAAAATAAGAGTAATAGGCATAAACGTTTCATTAATAATTGTAATCTTATTGTTTAGAGGACAAGGGTTTATTCCAAGGTTAGGAACAAAATATCGTTTTTAAGCGTGCAAAATTAAGATTACGATTTGAATCAGATGTATAACATAGATAATAAAACTGAGATGATAATGTAGAGAACTTTCCTTTGGGCAGTTGAATTATCGTAGAGTTTACCTGGGACTTTATTTCAAGAATTTAAGAAGTTCAATGTTACCAGTACTGAGTTTTCCTCCACTCTTGTCGTCTTATGTTCGGTCACTCTAGCTAGCGTCTCTAGGTTTGGTTCAGAATGTAATCCTTCTTGGTGATGCTTGAGTCATCATTTATCCTGAAAATAAACAACTTGCACACGAGAGTAGCGGACCGATCAAGGTAAATATCAAAAATCAACTATATTTATTAAATTATATTCGTCGTATTAACAAAAGTTAATGCGCCGTATTTTCGTTACGTTTAAAAATAAAAGATTTTTGATTCAGTAAGATGCGCCGTATCGACAGAGATCGATACGCCGTATCTGTTTAATAATTCGCAAACTGTTTTTAATCAAAATAATAGATACGCCGTATCTTCAAAAGAAGATGCGTCGTATGGCGTTAATGTTTTAGAAAAAAATTTTATTAAAAACAGATACGCCGTATCTGCAAAAGCAGATGCGTCGTATTACTTTATCGCTTAGAAAAATTTTCTTGTTAAAAACAGATACGCCGTATCTTGGGGAAAAGATGCGTCGTATCGAATTAATTAAACGCGTTGTATTAAAAAAAAATTAAACGCAATACGCCGTATCTGAGAGATCAGATGCGCCGTATCGTTTGATTTAGCACAGTACAACGATAGCAGAACAGAAAAATAAAAAAAAAAATAAAAACAAAAATTAAACACACAAACGAAAATAAACACACAAAAATAAAAGAAAACAATTAACACACAATACAACAAATATGCAAAATAGTACAATGATGCAATTAATCTAATAAAAAGAAAAACCTAATTAAAATACTAATCAAATTAACAGATAATAACAATTCACTCCCCGGCAACGGCGCCAAAAACTTGATGCGCGTGATGTGTCGTTGCGGTTTAGCAGTTTTAATGCCTACTCAAGTTTTAAATTTATATTTAGCCGACTTATCAATAACACACACACTTAACGAGCAGTGTACCCGGTCAGTATGAAGATAATGGTAAGTAGAGTGTCGATCACTAAGAGTGGAACGTATTATCTAGTTATTCTAATCAGTATTTTAATATCCTAACGCAAGGGGGTTTCAGCCTGAGAGACTGGCACAGTTTTGTTTGCAAGTAAATAATAAAATAAACAAATAGGCACGAATCAGCAAGTAGCACACACGTACACAGATAGATACTCGAGACAATAAGAGGGCTGTCCTTATAATTAAGTAGATTATCACTTGTTTTATTGATAGCTTTATATGAAGTGTATGTAGTTAATCCTTTCTCGTTGGTCCTATTCTTATCGGCGAGTAAACCCTTAATGATTACTTATGTCTAAAAGTTATTCCTAAGTGATCAATTTAGAAACAACCGTGGGAGCCACATCTTGTCCCGCAGTCGGATGCCCGCAAGCCACTAATAAACACAGAGGTTATCAATGCACTAATAAGTAGTAACCAAAGACATCAACATATAAACTTTAATTGATGGGAAAGCAAGTATTAAAGGGAGTGCAATCTTTCCGTTGTCACATTACACAAGCCACCAATCCTGATGAATTAAAGTTTGCTAAAACAATAAAACAAAACTACTTAATGAATTAAACACATGCAGCACCTTCTTACAGCTCTTGTATCTTCGATTTGGGTGTGTCTTGTGCTGCCTCTTGACTGAATTCGTCCTTCTCTTCTGTTCGGTCTTTTAGTTTTGGTTTTCGAACTCTCTAATTCGTCTGGTCTACGGGGTATTTATAGTTTCTGTCTGAGGGAAGATGCGGCGCATCTACTAAGTAGATGCGGCGCATGTACTTAACTTCGCGTGGGGTCCAAGATTATAATATTCAGGAATATTCGTACACCGCCAGAAGATGCGGCGTAAACTCTTGATTAGGATGCGGCGCATGTCCTCTTGTATCTTGGATCGTATCTGGTGATATCTTGATATAGATGCGGCGCATGTTGATAGTGAGATGCGGCGCATCTGGAGCAGAATTGACTTGATCTTGTCCATGTCAGTAGACTTTCACTTTATGTACGTTTTGCTCCATTATTAGTCCATAATCGCTAAGTTTCACCAAATGCTTGTTTTTACCTAAGAATTATAAAAGTAAACAATTAAGTATCAATCCTCATACATAATATAGTAAAACAAGTCAAATTATTAGGATAAATGATAGTAATAAAATGTATTTATTTGAGTTCATCAAATATCCCCCCACTTGAACTTTACTTGTCCCCAAGTAAACCTTAGAATTTCATTTATGAAAATGTATCCTAAAAGATGTAATAGGATTTATTTTTATATTTAAGCATGTATTCGTTTATTTCATAATCACACAACTAAACACTTAACGAATTAGAAGTAAAATAAAATAAGTCGATAAAAGCAAATCTAATCGTTTAACTGTCCAGTCGCGACGAATATTCTATCATAAGCTTGGCAAGTATAACACATCTCCACCACTAAAGCTAAGGAATAACAAGTCTAAAGCGGTAAAAAGGGTTTTTAGGCTAAAGGGTTAATTATTCTTATTTACACTATCGATCTCAAATTCCAGAAAAGGCGACAAAATCACAAATACATGATCGAATCCACGAACACGATACTTGCAATTGCTCAAATCCTTAACTCGAATAGGCTAAAGATAGGTCCAAACTTCACCAATAATAATATATCAAAAAGGGCGACAAAATCATAAATACATAGCCGAATCCACGACCACGATACTTAAGATTGCTCAAATCCCTAATCTCAATAAATCAAAGGTTCGGTTGGATAAAGAACAATACAGGGTATGGATAACATTTGGGATATAAATTGGTGTAAAAATTAAAATAAACAAAACAAAACAAATAAATTAAAATCCTAAGTGTGGTTAATCACTATCCCAACCATCCCATGAATAAGACTCATATCATTGAATAACTCACGCTTTAACACTTGAAACACACGCTTTAGGTAGACACGAATTATACTCAACAAAATCTTAATCAAAGAATAAACCTTAATTGGCATTCCCATAACTGCCAATTCCCATTCAATCCATAGATATAATACAACAAATAGTGGTGATATCGACCACTTACATAACTCTACATCGTTGGCTTAAAATAAACATCCAACTTTTTTTTTTTTTTCTTTTTCTTTTTCTTTTCTTATTTTTTTTCGATTTTTTTTTTTTTTTTTTTTTTTTTTTTTTTTTTTTTTTTTTTTTTTTACTAAGCATAAACATAGATGTGTAAAATTTCACCACATCACTACAACTTTCTTTCCGGATAATTTTTTTTTTCATACTTTTCATACTTTCAGAAATAACGGTAATAGTGAAAGTAGTAAACACACGAAAAATAAACTCAAAGATATACAATATTTACTTTCACTCCAATTGCATTGTGCAATTTCCCGACCTAACCATAGATAATGAATTACGCACGCGAACACAGGTAATGTAAGGAAACACACTCTGCCTATAGCAATTAACCAACCACGGATTCTAATCTACAGGGTAGGCTAAGGTTTAAGGTGTAACGAAACATTTTAAACATAGGTGTAAGAAACGAAAGGAATGGCTCTGAGTGTTTTTCTAGGGGTATCTTACTCTAAAAATGAGAGTAACAAAAGGGTTTTATACGGGGGTTAACTAACCAGTGTAGTTAGTCAATAACATATAACATATAAAGGCTATTTGGTGTAATCCTAGAATTTTACCAAGTTAGACAAGTCATTCCAATTATATAAATAATACTCATTATGGTGGTCTCGAATAGTATACAAGCCAAGTTCTAAAGTTTACAAGTCACCGGCACACTCATAGATTTGTGAATTTTGAAAAATCACAATTTTTGAAAATAACGTCATGTGTGCAGTTATGCAACTTAGATCTTAAACAAAAACATGCTAAAAAATTTTTAAGTTTGATATATTAAGCACATTTTAAGCATAATTTTTGAAAAAGTAGGACAAGTAAGTGTTAAGTGTTCTAATTCTCCAATCCCCCCACTTAAGTTAAACAACGTCCTCGTTGTTTGTATAAAAGGTTAAAAACTGGAAAATAAAAGAATTAGAACGGAAAAACTCCCCTGAGATTTGCTCGGTATGATCCTCCATTAGTATAAGAGCAAAAATCAACTTCCATGTGGATTAGAACGTTAAAGCTTCATACTTGATGTATCCACAGGAAATCCAGGAAACTATAATACCACCAACACTTTAAAACACACCTAAGATAAGAAAGGTTCAAACTTGCATAATACATTAGTAGTTAGGAAAAATAAAACTTAAAAATTAAAACTGAAAATCATCAGGTCAGTCGATGCGCCGTATCTTATTGAAGAAGATACGCCGTATCGAGCCTGGAATAATACGGATCAGAATAAAGATGCGCCGCATCCTTAACCAGGGATGCGCCGCATTAAAATAAACTGACAAATAGTTTTTAAAGTCGAAAATAAAAATGCAGAAAAATAAAATATGACCATTGCAGAGGATGCGTCGCATCTCAGAATTGAGATGCGTCGTATCCTCGTGCGGCCTGGACTGACTATAAAACTAAATAAAGGATAGGATGCGTCGCATCTGTTTAGGCAGATACGGCGCATGTAGTAACCAAACAGACTGTTAACAGTCTGTTGCAAAAATGGCTCGTTCCACGGTTTAATCTTGTATGTCCTCTCGTACTCTCATGCTGAACTTAATGCCAGTCTTCACCAAACATAACAAGAAATATAAACTGAAACATTAAACATAAACATAAGAATAACGATAAGTACAATCCAAAAGTTAATAATAATGTGTGGAACAATGTCTATGAAATCAAGAGAGTAAGGTCATGGGTGAGTGTGGTCGTCTGGATGGGTCCCGGAAGTGCTAGCTCCATCAGTCCTCTGGCGGACTCTGCGCTCGTATGCACGTGTCACTCCCGCAACCTCAGTACCATCTGGACGAACGTGTGTAACACCCTGCTGCTCTAGTAGTCTGCTCACACTCATGACCACCCACTCTAAGTCTCTCCTTAGTACCATCACCTCTCCCTCGACTGCGTCGAGTCTCTGAATCACGGTGCGTGGGGGTACTGGTGCCTGTGGCACCTCCTCGTCGGCAGGAGCAGCAGCCGGAGGATCCTGAGGTCCTCCCTGCTCCGCCTCTGGCCCTGCAGCTCTGGCGGGCCCTAATGCTGCCCAAAAGTGACCTCCCGCAGCAACCTGGCAGATCCCGAGTCTAACCAAATAATCTCTATCGATAACTGGGAGACGGGCCACAATAACCTCCAGCCCAGCTGGGATCTCTGCTCCAATAACTCCAAAATGGCGGGCCAGCCTCGAAACAAAATGCCCGCCAGTCATCTGGCTCCTCCGATCTCTCCCCGCAGCAGATCGGTGGAGGTAGTGCGCTAAAAAGTGGGGGATGTTCACCGACATCCCCTCATCCATACTCCTCAAAAGGAAGAGGTCCAGAGTGGTCACCTTCTCAGGTGACTGACCCCTCCCAGCAATGGTGAGTGCAATCAAACGGTGACATAGCCGCCTCATCGGCTCCCTGATCAATGTGTAGGATGGGGTGGAAGTAACAATGTCACCCATCGAAGAAATCCTAACCCAGTAATCACTGAATACCCCTCTGTCAGGGACAACCCGTAAACTCTCAGCCCAATACCTGGCAAACCCAGCAGATCCAAGCTCCTCCTCAGTGTGTAGTCCCATGGCCAAAATAAACTGCCTCATCGACATCTGCCTATGCACACCTCCTAACCTAAACACCAGTGTGTCAGCTGTATCAATCTCCACATCCGTCTCCCTGTAGTGAATCGTGCTAAAGAACTCCAGCATAAGCTCCCTAATCAGAGGCTCGTCAATCCTAAATAGTCTCTCCCAAGCACTAGATCTAAACACAGCCTCCTCATCATCTCCAACAACTACCATCTCCATCCTACGCTGTAAGCTAGCAGCTGCATGTCCACCACCGATCAACCCCACATCGTCGAAATTCAAAACCTGGACTCTGAATATTTTCTTGAAGTAGATCGAGTCGAGCCTATGCAAGTAATCCTCTAGAGTGGCAGGAGTAAGTCCCATGTTTTCGAACTGTAGCCACTGATGCCTCAGTGTGACCTCTGGTAATGTCATCTGAAATAGATATGCACAGTCAGTAAACAGTCTGCAAAATAGGTAGATACGGCGCATTGGATTAAATCAATGCGGCGTATCTGTATAAGGTATAAGAGATGCGATGCAAGACAATAGATACGGCGTATTGAGATGCGTCGTATCTGGATTAATCAATACGGCGTATCTAAAATTTTATCAATTTTGAAATAGGTCGTTACGCCGCATTAATCAACCCAGATGCGCCGCATCTAAAAGCATATCAGTATAAAATAAAGGGGCAGGCACGTTTATCGAGAATCCGTACCCATGACGTAAACTACCACTAAATATCACAGTATTATATACTCTTTATATCAGTTCAAATATCGCATTCCACCACTACTAATTCGCCTTCCCGCTAGATATTCAAAATCAAACTCAAACCCTAAATTTTCGTTCGATTCAATTAGTGTCAAATTCGATGTCTTATTCTAAAATTAACTTAGGGGAAATAATCAATGCCAAGTTCTAATCATATCCCTATATCGTTTAAGCGCGAATCGATTCAATCCTATAAACCCTAATTTTCGTATTAATCAAAATTAAATCGAAATGTAACAATTACCTTAGTATTTGTGATTAGGAGAAGGATTAATGCTAGGATTAAAGGCGGATTAAAGAAGAATGATCGGGATTCGAGTATAATTTTAGTGCGTGTTCTTAACTGTGTGTATTTATGCGGCGTATTCCCGTCGTATTTATAGGGCGACACGATGCGCCGTATTAGAAAATTGGGATGCGCCGTATCTATTTAATTCCGTTGACTAGTCAATAAGTCCTAGTTGGTCAGGGATACGGCGCTTTGGATATTTAGATCCGCCGTATCTCTATGTTAGTTAACGAAATTTAAATGAAGAACGTACCTTGGCCTTCGCAACACAGTTCCTTATACATCAAATTTGGGTAAAAACGGCACACCATATAGATGAATTCAAAATAAGAGTAATAGGCATAAACGTTTCATTAATAATTGTAATCTTATTGTTTAGAGGACAAGGGTTTATTCCAAGGTTAGGAACAAAATATCGTTTTTAAGCGTGCAAAATTAAGATTACGATTTGAATCAGATGTATAACATAGATAATAAAACTG
Source organism: Artemisia tridentata subsp. tridentata (assembly GCA_021014915.2). NCBI lineage: Eukaryota > Viridiplantae > Streptophyta > Magnoliopsida > Asterales > Asteraceae > Artemisia > Artemisia tridentata. The sequence continues at coordinate 217,105,954 of CP139509.1, forward strand.
AGATGATAATGTAGAGAACTTTCCTTTGGGCAGTTGAATTATCGTAGAGTTTACCTGGGACTTTATTTCAAGAATTTAAGAAGTTCAATGTTACCAGTACTGAGTTTTCCTCCACTCTTGTCGTCTTATGTTCGGTCACTCTAGCTAGCGTCTCTAGGTTTGGTTCAGAATGTAATCCTTCTTGGTGATGCTTGAGTCATCATTTATCCTGAAAATAAACAACTTGCACACGAGAGTAGCGGACCGATCAAGGTAAATATCAAAAATCAACTATATTTATTAAATTATATTCGTCGTATTAACAAAAGTTAATGCGCCGTATTTTCGTTACGTTTAAAAATAAAAGATTTTTGATTCAGTAAGATGCGCCGTATCGACAGAGATCGATACGCCGTATCTGTTTAATAATTCGCAAACTGTTTTTAATCAAAATAATAGATACGCCGTATCTTCAAAAGAAGATGCGTCGTATGGCGTTAATGTTTTAGAAAAAAATTTTATTAAAAACAGATACGCCGTATCTGCAAAAGCAGATGCGTCGTATTACTTTATCGCTTAGAAAAATTTTCTTGTTAAAAACAGATACGCCGTATCTTGGGGAAAAGATGCGTCGTATCGAATTAATTAAACGCGTTGTATTAAAAAAAAATTAAACGCAATACGCCGTATCTGAGAGATCAGATGCGCCGTATCGTTTGATTTAGCACAGTACAACGATAGCAGAACAGAAAAATAAAAAAAAAAATAAAAACAAAAATTAAACACACAAAACGAAAATAAACACACAAAAATAAAAGAAAACAATTAACACACAATACAACAAATATGCAAAATAGTACAATGATGCAATTAATCTAATAAAAAGAAAAACCTAATTAAAATACTAATCAAATTAACAGATAATAACAATTCACATCCCCGGCAACGGCGCCAAAAACTTGATGCGCGTGATGTGTCGTTGCGGTTTAGCAGTTTTAATGCCTACTCAAGTTTTAAATTTATATTTAGCCGACTTATCAATAAACACACACACTTAACGAGCAGTGTACCCGGTCAGTATGAAGATAATGGTAAGTAGAGTGTCGATCACTAAGAGTGGAACGTATTATCTAGTTATTCTAATCAGTATTTTAATATCCTAACGCAAGGGGTTTCAGCCTGAGAGACTGGCACAGTTTTGTTTGCAAGTAAATAATAAAATAAACAAATAGGCACGAATCAGCAAGTAGCACACACGTACACAGATAGATACTCGAGACAATAAGAGGGCTGTCCTTATAATTAAGTAGATTGTCACTTGTTTTATTGATAGCTTTATATGAAGTGTATGTAGTTAATCCTTTCTCGTTGGTCCTATTCTTATCGGCGAGTAAACCCTTAATGATTACTTATGTCTAAAAGTTATTCCTAAGTGATCAATTTAGAAACAACCGTGGGAGCCACATCTTGTCCCGCAGTCGGATGCCCGCAAGCCACTAATAAACACAGAGGTTATCAATGCACTAATAAGTAGTAACCAAAGACATCAACATATAAACTTTAATTGATGGGAAAGCAAGTATTAAAGGGAGTGCAATCTTTCCGTTGTCACATTACACAAGCCACCAATCCTGATGAATTAAAGTTTGCTAAAACAATAAAACAAAACTACTTAATGAATTAAACACATGCAGCACCTTCTTACAGCTCTTGTATCTTCGATTTGGGTGTGTCTTGTGCTGCCTCTTGACTGAATTCGTCCTTCTCTTCTGTTCGGTCTTTAGGTTTTGGTTTTCGAACTCTTTAATTCGTCTGGTCTACGGGGTATTTATAGTTTCTGTCTGAGGGAAGATGCGGCGCATCTACTAAGTAGATGCGGCGCATGTACTTAACTTCGCGTGGGGTCCAAGATTATAATATTCAGGAATATTCGTACACCGCCAGAAGATGCGGCGTAACTCTTGATTAGGATGCGGCGCATGTCCTCTTGTATCTTGGATCGTATCTGGTGATATCTTGATAGAGATGCGGCGCATGTTGATAGTGAGATGCGGCGCATCTGGAGCAGAATTGACTTGATCTTGTCCATGTCAGTAGACTTCCACTTTATGTACGTTTTGCTCCATTATTAGTCCATAATCGCTAAGTTTCACCAAATGCTTGTTTTTACCTGAGAATTATAAAAGTAAACAATTAAGTATCAATCCTCATACATAATATAGTAAAACAAGTCAAATTATTAGGATAAATGATAGTAATAAAATGTATTTATTTGAGTTCATCGAGAAAATATCCTCAGAGGACAACATTGCCGACATTCTCACTAAACCTCTTAAGAGAGCACCATTTAACTTCCTTAGACTTGGTTTAGGATTAATGGGAACCAAATGTGTAGTTAGAACCTTAGCTTGAACCTTAGATTAACCAAAAAACCTAAAACCAGAGCCTGATCCCATGGAACCAAACGACAAAAAGTACGGACCCCTTGTTTTGGTTCCGCCAGATCCACGGCCCCCTGAGTCAGTTTTTTAGTTTATTAAACAAACACCCTGTACTGTGTATTACAACTCCCAAAAACATACCAACTACTGGAACTCGACTCAAAATCAACCAAACTCACAATTTAGGTCATCTCCTTCCACCAATTTGTGCTCTAATCATCTCTGTAAGTATCCTAATCACATCTACATTCCTGATCTGAGTCTAGGATTTCTATTTCATGCACAAAATCAAAACTTGGGGTTTATGCATATTTTTAGTAAAATCATGAAGCATATTTACTAAATTGCATAACAAATCATGTTTTCCTTAGTTAGGAATTGCATATCATAAGGCATTATCATAATTCATCAAAAACCCCATGAGAAATTTTTATCAAAATCTTCTCACGACTAGGAAAAACGGTTTTTGAACATTGTTCATACAAATACAAAACGTTACGTTTTAAACATCACTTGCATAATGTCTCTTGAATGCTAAAGGAAATACATAACTAATATGTATTTTCGGGTACATTCAATCGTAGATACATTGAAGTAGGAGCGTTTGGGTTATCTCTAATTTTGTTATAAAACTTACATAAACAAAATTTTCATGCATCAAAAGGAGTCGAGATAACCGCACCTCCACATTGTCCCCATATAGGCACACACTAGAAATTTATATACGTATTTTCACTAGTTTTAACTAAACTATGTAATTTTCGTGTCTAGGATAATCATGCCTCCCGCGACTTATTATGACCACAAAGAAACCATCAAATACCTACCTCCACACCATAAAACCAAAGGACTCACTGAGGACCAAGTCAAAATCTTTAAAGCCTTAGAAAAACGCTATGTACATGAGGGTAGAACCGTAGACCCCTCATTCTTAGAAGGAACCATTCTTAGAGAACAACTAGCCGCCATTTAATTCGATTGTCTCCTAGATATCGATGAACCCATAATCCCTAGATTCATACTAGAATTCTATGCGAGTGTAGGTCTTAGCTCAAATGACTATGGTTACATGAACATCCATTTCAAAGTAAACCAAACTCAATTCAACATCCCTCTAGACCAATTTGGAGAAGTCTTAGGTGTTCCAAGTCAAGGAACTTGCTTTTATTCGGACAAATGGTCATTGTCCATCATCGATTCCAACCTCGATCGTACACCACCATACGACACTCCATTAACACCAAAAGAGACCATTCGTGCTCATCTTTTTGTGCCTAGGACCTCCCACACTAGGACTAGTCGAGGTAGAGAGGTAGATCGAGATCCGTTTGGCATGGAGCTAAATGAACTTAGGCCCCAATTTAAGAAGCTAGAAGAATTTCTTAGGGCCAACGTCATTAGCACCATAGGAAATAGGGACCATGTCAATGCAAGCCTTTGCTACATGCTCTATTGTGTGTCAAACCACCAACCTTTCAACCTCACCTATTATATCGCCAAAAGAATGGCTGATATTCCAGTTTTAGGTACCACCGCCATGCCCTACGGGATGCTTCTTACCCATCTTTATAGAGCTTTTGCACCCATTCCTCGAAACGCTAAAGGTTTCGTTCCCGACTACACCGAGATTGAACACACCTTTGTACCACTTAGTGATCATAGGGTAGCCATAGCAAGAGGAAAACGAGCTCATCCTCCCACCTCATCATCATCATCGGTTAGCGAGGATGATGGTTTGCCAAATTCTAGGATTCCTCCACCCGAGTACATGAGTCAACTTTCTCCCATCGACAACCAATCTGAGGAGTTTCATCAAACTCGAGGAATGACGAAGAACATTGGACGTGGATCATGAAGCTCAACAAAAAGCTCAACAAGAAGTGAGGGTTAGGGAATGTTTGGTATAAGACAATTTCAAAACAATGATGTGATGAATTGTTGTGTTGTTAGGATATTATGTTGGTATTTAACAATTATGTGAACTAACATAACTATGCAGGATGATAACACGTGTTGTTATCGATTTTTCGCGCTTAAGCCACCGTTTGGCTTAACCCCTATTTATGGTAAGTTCTAAATCATTGATTGAACTATATGCTAACATGTGTTAGGACCCGTGTTTTTGCTTTTAATCTTTAACCACTAAGAAGTTACATAAGTTTTAGGAAAATTTTTGGGATTTGAACAGGTATCGGAAATTTTGACATGCTCTCTGTTAAGAAATTGCATATCCATCTGGCGAATATGGCGAAACCAATTTCTGGGTTCCGCCTGTTGAACACTTTGGCTCCGCCAATTTTCACTCTGCGGATTCTGCGAAACCAAAATATTGGGTCCGCCTTTGTTATCGATTGGATCCGCATTCCAACAGTAACTTTTTCAAATTTCTTGTCTAATCCCGCACCTTAGATTATTGATTCTTAGGATCATTCTACTGATCATTAGGCTCATTAGGATCACTTATCACACTTAGAACTATAAGAAATCCATTTCCCACCAAAAATTTGAAAATTCAAATTTCCATCAAAGTTACCTTTTTGTAACAAACAAGGAGCCTTCAACTTGCTTCCTTGAAATCCGTGGATCAATCAAATCACTAGAAACCCACTAAACCTTGTATCTACTGCATATCTTCACACTATTGCTCATTTCCAATTTCTATAGATTGACTTTAAGAATATGACAAACCTCTTGTTCTTGTTCCAAGTCATTGGAAACCAACATTTCTTTATGAATCACCATCCCAACATACTAATCCATAACACTTAGACCCTATAAATTAGAAACCTTAGGTAATCACAATTCACATCTTCATCTTCACAATGTGCTACTCAAACAACTTCTGACAACCCAAACCACACAGAAGGACAGCAAGAATAAGTGTCAGACCATGTTGGTTGATTAATCCTAACTTAACTCCAACACCACCTATCACTACTTCATCATCTACTAGAACACCAGTGGCTTCCACACCACCATCCACTCCATCTCAACCAACAAAATCCCCAATACTTGCTCAAGTGACAAGCTCACCACCCGCCATAACTACCACATCACCATCAGTGGCTAACACACTACCACCTACACCATCTCAAGTGACGAGATCGTCATCACCTTCTTATTCACCCAACCTACAACCCAATGATTTATTTGCCACACTCCAAGCCATTGACGAATCAATATGGCTCAACCAACCAAACACTCAAGGCAATGAGGAACTTGATCATCTCTACGCCTCTTCAAACATGATGAACTCTCACTTACGTGATACTAAGGATTTAGAATCCATATGGCTTGCCTCCATCATGTCTTCACCAAATCCAACCAACCCTCCACAATAGATGTTAGGATCCTCTCCTTTATCTTCCTCTATAGGATTTCATAGGACTTTTTAGGATTTCTTAGGATTGTTTTAGGACTTTTCTACTTTTAGCTTGTAACACCTTGGTTTATGACTTTGATCATAAACAATTTTCTAATTGAAGGATGTTATATTTATGCTTGTGGGTGATCACTACATATGCATTATATTTTGGTTGGTTTGGTTTACTAACATTCGCATCATTATATGGTTGGTTATAGTATTAACTTTGTTTGAACTTTGTGATTGGTTTGAACAATTTTAGTTAGTTGACTTTTTCAGTCAAACGGGTTAAACTACATTGCTTGGTTGAACCTTTACATTTGCATTTTGCTACTTGGTTGGATTGATTCATATACAATTAAACTTTATTTTATAGCTTTTCTCATCCTTGAATCATATACGTTGGTACCCTAGCAACGGGGAGTATTGATCGAGGGGGAGAATATCATGTACTAATCTTCTGTTTTGTAGCATTCATAATCCTTGAATCATATACGTTGGTACCCTAGCAATGGGGAGTATTGATCACGGGGGAGTATATCATACACTAACTTTTGTTTTGTAGGATCATTCATGCATCATGAACTTAGAACTCCAATTAGGGGGAGTATTATCCAAGGGGGAGCTTTAAGTTCTTAAAATCATTGAATCATTCTTGGTACTCCAAATTAGGGGGAGTTATAACCAAGAACCGTTCACCACATTCCGCTATGCATTTCTTCTTTTTGTTTCGACAAAAAGGGGGAGATAGGATTAAGTTCATACATCACTGTTAACATCACAGTACATGTTTTTATGCTTAAAATAGTTTTCACAACTTGCATAAAACTAACTTAATCTATATTTTTAAAAGACTTTCACTTTACTTATTCCATTGCTTAAAAATAAACTTTATGTTTTGTCATCAACAAAAAGGGGGAGATTGTTAATACAAATATCGTCCTAAAAACGTTATTTATATTTTACGATCTTTGCTTTATTTTGTTAATGACAATTATAAGGTTTATCTTTAGCAAAGCATAAATATAAGTTAAAGTCTTTTACATTTATAGTAACAAGCTTTTTAAACTCATTTACATATCACATGATCACTAGGAATTACATTGCATACATATATACTTTTACATGTTTATTTTTATTTCTTGAAAATAGAAATATACACATGACATCATGGCATACCCTATTAGGAAATCTTTTGATAGCTTGGTTGACTTTGCAAAATATTTTGGAAAGATCTTGAAGCAAAGGAGTTGACTTTGTTAGATTGTGCAAGATATGGAAAGATTTGGTAAACTCTTAGCTGGCATGTCTTGGCAGAACCAAACAGCCCTATGGGCGGAACCCATAATTTGGGTCCGCCAAATCCGCCGCTTGTCTGCTCAGTTTTGCCTATAAATAGCAAGTTGATCATTCAAGCACACTCATCACTCATATAGCATAAATTACATATTCATTCATTTGTACATTACTAACCCATTCATTCATTCATTTCATTCTTAGTGATCTTTCTTTTGTAGCAAAGAGATCAAGCATCAAGGATCAACAAACTGTTGCAATCCTGTTAGTGTAGTCACTGTGTGATTAGTTAGTAGTTCACACATCATTGTTATACCATTCATTCAGTAGAGTCCGGTTAGTGTTTTAGTCCTCAAAACACATAGAGTGTCGGGAGTGGTTGAACCCTTGTAAAGAACTCGACATCTAGCTTAGTGTCGGAAATTATATAGGCGACGTCAGGTTGGTTCTACCTTGAACTAGAACCCGGTATTTAGGTTTGTACCGGAAAAAGGTGTAAGCGACGTGTGTAAAGGTTTTCTCCGCCGAGAAGGGAGCTTGTTTCTTAGTGAAGAAAAACTCTCGAGTTAGAGGCTCGAGGAGTGGAGTAGGGCAAGGAAGAGAGTCCTTGTAGCCGAACCACTATAAATCTCCGTGTTGTGGTTTGATTGTTTTTTTCCTTACTTGCATTACTTATATTGATTGTTTCTGTGCATTAACTTGAAATCACGTTAAGTCTCAAAGCGAATTAATTTAAAAACGGTAAAAACTATTCAACCCCCCTTCTAGTTTTCCACAGTCTTCAGTATCTCACATTTACCAGACCAGATCTCTCCTATGTTGTGCAACAAATTTGTCTTTACATGCATGATCCTCTCGAGCCACATTTAGCCACCCTTAAACGTATTCTACGATATGTTCTAGGGACTTTGGATTTTTGTCTTCACCTATATGCATCCTCCACCACTTCTCTTGTTGGATATACAGATGCAGACTGGGCGGGTTGCCCATCCACACGACGGTCTACTTCGAGATACTGTGTTTTTCTGGGCGATAATCTACTTTCTTGGTCTTCCAAGCGACAGCACACCGTCTCCCATTCTAGTACCGAGGTCGAGTACCGAGGTGTTGCTAATGTTGTCACTGAGACTGCCTGGCTTCGTAACCTACTTCGTGAGCTGCATTCTCCTCTTTCTACTGCGACTTTTGTCTACTGTGATAATGTTAGTGCCATCTATTTATCTGTCAATCCTGTTCAACATCAACGGACCAAACATATTGAAATTGATATTCATTTTGTCCGTGACATGGTTACTGCTGGTCAAGTTCGTGTTCTCCATGTACCCTCTCGCTATCAGTACGCATATATATTCACCAAAGGACTTCCTTCAACCTTATTTGAAGATTTTAGATCCAGTTTGAACGTTTGGCTTCCTCCCGCTCCAACTGCGGGGGAGTATTAGTCTACATGTTGAGTTGTACATTCGAAGGGATAAACAAATAGATAAGACCGATTAGTTGTAGATTAGCTGTACTCAAAATAGATCCTGGTTAGACTCTATATATTCATGCATATCATTCGGTTGTAATCATCAATCAAGATCAATATACAATATCTCTTTACAGATCACTACTAACTTAGCGTCACATTAGCTTTTAAACACTACCAACATAGTGTAATAAGACAACTAACTTTACAACCCAAACATACTGCACTTAACCACAAATATACCCCACAAAAACCAACATCACACATACACACAACCTCTTTTTTTTTCTTTCACAACTCGGTTTTGGAGAAGGCCGACTCATCCATTTTTGTGGCCAACGTAAGTGATAAAGTGTTTCGTATCATTAATAATATCATACATATATAAATAACTAACCATGACAAATAATAATCGGGCTTTAGCCTATACACATAAGACTTGAGCTATCCTAAAAATACGACTAACACTCCTCCGCAGTTTGAGCGGGAGGACACCGGACACTCAAACTGGTACGAAACTCCTCAAATAAAGTTGTACGGAAGCCTTTGGTGAAAATATCTGCATACTGATAACGTGAGGGGAAATGAAGAACTCTAACTTGACCAGCAGCAACCAAATCCCGAACAAAGTGAATATCAATCTCTATATGCTTCGTACGTTGATGCTGAACCGGATTAGAAGATAGATATACATCAGTGACATTATCACAGTAAACAAGCGTAGAATATAAAGGAGTATGCAGCTCGCAAAGTAAATTCCTCAACCAACAGGTCTTAGCAACAGCATTGACAACACCACGATACTTTACCTCTGCACTAGAACGAGAAAGCGTTGGTCAACGCTTACAGGACCATGAGAGTAAGTTGTTGCCAAGAAATACACAATATCCAGAAGTCGATCTCCGAGTAGTAGGGCAACCAGCCCAATCAGCATCCGAATAAGCAACCAATAAGGAAGTAGAAGATGAAAACAACTGTAATCCATAGTCTAAAGCACCCCGAACGTACCTTAAAATTCGCTTAAGAGCCGAGAAATAAGGCTCCCGCGGATCATGCATATAAAGACAAACCTGCTGCACTGCATAAGAAATATCAAGGCAAGTAAAAGTGAGATACTGTAAAGAACCCGCAAGACTCCTATATAATGTTGGATCAGAAACCGGATCACCATCATCGCCTAGTTTAGGCTCAGTATCAACAGGAATCCGACTGAAATTACAACCAACTATATGAGCCCGCTTAAGAATCTCAGTAGCATACTTACATTGAGATAAGAACAACCTTGAAGAATCACGCGTAACAGAAATACCTAAAAAGTAATTAAGAGAACCCAAATCCGTCATAGAAAACTCCTTATGTAAAGAAGCAATAAGCCGTTGTAACAAAACCTCAGATGAAGCAGTGAGAACAAAAACCTAAGCACCAAAAGAACGAGTCGACTGGTTATAAGCCTAAACCATCGATCGACTGTTAATAACAAAGCACATTAATTGGCTATCAATCACAAAGCCAACGATCAACGTGAAATTATAAATGTGGCGATTGGTTATCACAAAATCAATGATCGACCACAAAAACCAACAACAAATTAGGAACTGAAGAAGAGGAACCAACAAAAAAAAAAAAAAACTAGCAAGATATAAATAGGGGTTTTGTTTTGACCATCAGACAGTATACGTATAATCAGGTTTGATTCTGAATTGGTTCACCTATGGATACAACCATGGTCCATGGGCTGCTTTGGACCTACTAACCAGTAACTACACACCCATGTTACTTATGCACAAATTCACTTATTGTCATTTTGTTCCATACTTAAATTTTGATCATAAAAAGCTACTACTATTACTACGTATTACATTTGACATTGAATAACTGGACTCTATCGCGACACATTATGTTCTTATGGTTATATGTCTAACTCTAAACTTGTAAGACTGTGTGTAGTGGGGCGTGAAAAGCCCCATCCAAGCCCCATAGCGCCCCTCCTCCCAAAATCGATAGGTGCTGAAGCAAAAAAAAAATTCGAGGCGTCTTACTTACCACGCCCGCGCCTCTGCTTCATTCGAAAAAATATAAGTTGTACCTTATGTCATTTCTGTTGTATCTTCCACGCCCCTCATCCATCTACCATTACACCACTTTTCCTTTCAAGCCCCATGGTGGCCCACACTGCCACATGTCGCACCATGCCTCATCCTATCTTACACACCATTACACATGGTCTAAGCAAGAAATTGCACATTTGCGCCTTTTAGAAATCAGAAAACCCTAAAGTTTGGTCTGACATGTGATATGGACTCTTCTATTGATGAACTATAATTTATTCAGGTCATACAGAATTAACCAAGTCAAATATGTCATGTACAAAAACATAAAAGCAAAGTATATGGTAGAAAGCATATCATAGTGGTTAAAACTGTCCAATAGCTCTGCCCTCGGTCACATGGGTTCGGGCTTTTTGGTTGATGTAACAACATAAAAAGATAAAAATGTAAAATCAAATGCCAGCTTATTTCTTGACTTTACAAAAATAAGGAAATTTTCATGAAATATTTTGTTTCCAAGAATGATAACAGATTTGTGTTTCACATGCATGTGTTTGCTTGTTGATGCTTTAATTTTCACAAAGAAACCTTAAAAAATTAAGAAAAACACATTTACAAATGTTAAGATATAGTCAGATAAACATATATGAACATTCAAATCCTACTACCAACGTGACAATCATAGTTAATTGCAACCCATAACCAATTTATCCACAAGGGATGCCCCTTAACTTTAGTTATGATGTATATGTGACCAAATGACAAGGGCATGAGGTAAAGTGCACTATTGATTTAGCTATCCAATGAACAACTTGTTTTCTTAGAAATTTGAATGGTGTGACAACTCAAAAAACCAATGGATCACAGCATGTTAAAAGAGGAAATTAGGTTTTTCTTGGTTGACAAACTCACATGGCTGTCCCTATATGTTCTTTCAAAGTTCAAACCTATTTATATTGTCTATACCCTTTTCTTCATTGGGTTAATCTACTTTTTAAGTATCGACATAGTGATCAAGATGACACAAATATTTAAAAAAAAAAAATTGTTATTGATTGAGATAGTCATCTTTAAGTTATGTGATGTCATATAAACTTTCTTTTAATGTTCATATTTTCTATGTGAGAAGTGAATTAGAGTCTGGAGTTTATCTAACATTGGGTGCTTAATCAATTTACTGAGGATTGGCTTTGAGTTGGAGATACATATAAGTTTTGACCATTTAACGAGTCGAGTTGGTGCTTCTAAAAACTCAACCCGGATATTTATCGAGTATTTTCGAACTGCATATGTGTTTATATTCCGTGTAGCTATAAATTAAGGGCCAATCACATTTGTTTAATCCAAAACTAGGTTTGACTTAAATGTTCAATAATCTATATACGTCGAGCATATATCAACTCTAAGGGGCTGTTTACTTTCTGCTTAATGTCCTGTTTGGTAACAAAATTGGCTGGAAACAGGAAACTTTGGTATTTCTTTTTAACTTATTGCAAAAGAGAATCATTAATGTGAAAGGGGGCAAAATTTGATGCTGTTTCTATCCAGGACGTCTTAATACGAGTTTTTTCCCGAACTAGTGTAGGTGGAAAAAATAAATTCGAAAAATTTAGAAAACTTCGAAAAAATTTATAAAAATTCGAAAAATTTATAAAAATTCAAAAAATTTATGAAAATTCGAAAAAATTTATAAAAATTTTAAAAAAATTCGAAAAATTTTAAAAATTCAAAAAATTTATAAAAATTCAAAAAATTTATAAAAATTCAAAAAAATTTATAAAAATTCAAAAAATTGATAAAAAATCAAAAAATTCGAAAATTTTATAAAAAATTTATAAAAATTCAAAAAATTTATAAAAATTCAAAAAATTCGAAAATTTTATAAAAACTTATAAAAATTCAAAAAAACTTATAAAAAATTTGTATTTTTTAAATTTTTTTTCGAATTTTTATAATTTTTTGAATTTTTACAAAATTTTTGAATTTTTAAAAAATTATAAATTTTTTTAATATTTTAATAAGTTTTTTCGAATTTTTATAATTCTTTATAAAATTTTCGAATTTTTTGAATTTTTATAAATTTTTTGAATTTTTAAAATTTTTCGAAATTTTTTTAAAATTTTTATAAATTTTTTCGAATTTTCATAAATTTTTCTAATTTTTATAAATTTTTTCCACCTACACTAGTTCGGGAAAAAACTCGTATTAAGATGGTCAATTAAGCATAAAAAAGAAACAACATATATCCACACAGACACTAATTAGAAACAGGACACATATATCCACACAGACACTAACTAGAAACAGGAAAAAAAAAGAAACAGCCCCTAAGTCTCTAACAGACAATTTATTATTTTTTTAAGAACACACATGTTAATCTTACAAGATGTAGAAAGATATGATTGAGCTATTGCACATTTCAAATTAATGTCGAGTCTTTCTCGAGCCGCCGAGCTTCATTGTGCATCAACAAAACTTATCAAAATATAAAGTTTTACTTTAAACCTCACTACAAAATCAAACCTAACGTTATTAAGCTTGGACTCATTTGAGTTCATTTCGTGAGTTGTGACCCTAGTTTTTAACCAATTCACGTGAATGTACTGAAAATTTACATTTATAATACCAAATACAAAAACAAAAGAAAAAATAACACTTTTACAAATGGGTCCTTACCTCACATGCACTCGCATAAGCAAATATAGTGAACTCATCTGTCATTTAGGCCTAACTCCTAAGTGCCCTTTTTTGACTAGCCATTTTACTAAAATTACAAAATCCAAACATATTGCATCATTTCTTACAAAAACAGTGTGTGTCATAAACAATAAAAAAATTTACGTTGTCGACGAATGAGAAAATTTCGGTTAACAGCAACTTAAAGTCGAACTCGAAAAAGAAGAATAACAGTACATGTAACAGTTAGCTCGTTTCAGTTTTTGTGTCAAACGCTTCCATAAATCTAAACCCATTTCTTCCAATTATCTTTTTCTTGATATAAATAAAGTACGAGTCAAGTTAAATTTTGTTTGTGATCAAGTTGTACTAAAGCTGTTGCATATATTTTCTTTAGTTGAACATTTATGAAAGTCTTAAAGTCGTGTTATATATATACATACTCGTAAGTCATAATGGATCATTAAAATCCACTTGTGCTAGTGGTTTCTACAACATTGCATAACAAATTAACATGATAGCTTACTAAACTAGGCTGACAAAATTGTTAGCTTCTGGTGTAAAGTTTTCTAACAAACATTCATTTTTATTTTTTGAAAGGGGTGGAGGAATTGGTGTAAAAGTTTTCTAAAAACCAAAACAAAAATTTTTTTTTTTTATGGAACAATACGGATATGATCCATCTATTTCAAATAATTGGATCGTGGATCAGATCATGATCCATCTCGTTGTATTATGGATCAGATCATGATCCATTTAGTCGGATCATTAAAGGATCGAACTACGATCTGATCCGATCCATTGACACCTCTAGTTAGATGCAATTATCATATTGCTAATTATCTTTATTGTACTTTATGTTAAAGTTTAATACGTAAATACAATGATTGAAAAGCTTATGATATAATCATACATGTGTAGTTTCATCCTAGACTGTAGATAAGAGATTGGTCCCCCACAAATTGTAACCCAGTGGGCTTCTTACAGTAATAAATCTTGTGGGCCTGATTGAGACATGTTTACAGTAATAAGTTTTTAGATTCGAGTTTATGGAGACATGAGACATCCAAACAATGTTTGCAGCAAAATGTGTTACCTTTTGGTCCAGTTTCCACATTGAGATGTTGGTGGTTGCGTCAAAATGTAGGTGTCTGGTCGATTTGGATTGTGTTTCGTTTTCTCTTTCCATGTAGAAGAGTAATGACTCGTTTGCCTTTAAAATGGCCGAGTACAAAGCCCCGGAATGCTAGTATGAAAAGTCAAGTGTGTGTACAAACAGTACAACGACATATTATCTTCACAACAAGTTTACATAGTCTAGCACATGATCACCGTTACATCAATGAGAATTGATGTTCATAATGTCACCTCGCTATCAGCTTCACTATCTCGGTCTTACTGGTTGCATTGAATAACCCAAACTTACATTTTTCGTTCTAACAAAGATCAAACACACTTTAACCACTATGATCAAAGAAACTTGCAAATTAATTGATTATTTATTTTGAACCATGAAATCTAGCTTGATATTATTGCCAATACGAAAGAAATTCACACAAGTATCCGAATATCTAGTTTCATTCTGTTTTTTCAATGCTATATACAAAGAGTAACAAGACAATAATAAAGCTCTCAACCATAAGTTACTTCATTTATCTAGAGAATACAGAGCTTTATAGCATAAATGTAAGTTAATCCTGTATAAAAAGGCATATAACATCTTAAATTGTTCTATTCATAAAGAGAAATTATCGAAAGATGTTACTAATTTGATGTCTAAATGTATGTGTGTTAGTGTTTATTGATTTATGAGAAGAGTACTACTATCGGTACCCCTGCCCCATCAAAAAGTACTTAAAAGTACAAAATATTCCTCTTTGACTTTCCTGTTAACACTAAAACACATTTTTTTATCAGATTATGTTTCGTATTTTTTGCCAGTTTAATTCTTTGACGTGTTAAACTTTATATTTTATGTTCCGTACTTTCAGCTTTATAGTTTTATAATAAAAAGAAATTTATAAAAATAAAGGAAAAATAAAATAAAAAATAATAAAAATAAAAGGGATACAAATGGTGTTTATAAGTTATAACCTATCTCTTATGAGAAAGTTAATCTATTAATTGCAACCAACCACATGATGCCACACATGTTTAAACGTAAAGCTAGAGAAATCTTAAGTATATCAATTATTTCTCATTCATATATAGAAGAGTTAATTTCATAAATGGTCCTTGTAGTCTGTCTGGTTTAAAGGATTTAGTCCCTTTACTTTTTTTTAACGGGTCTTCTCCCTGTGGTTGCGACCCATAACGGTTTTGGTCCCTTGACCAAATTTTCTGTTAGTTTGACTGTTTGAAGGGATGAAATGACCAAACTACCCTCATATTATTATTATTATTATTGTTATTATTATTATTATTATTATTATTATCATTTAAAAACACAAACACACAACATAATCAAACACTTCCAGATCCATCTTCATCTCCATCTTATTCAAACACTTCCAAATCCAACAAGCACACAACATAATCAAAGCAAAACAATAACACTAACAACTCCACCTCTTCATCTCCATCTTATTCAACAAAATTCAAAGAACAACAAAAAACCCACACCACCAGTTCATCCACACTAACATAAACACTTCGTCCTTGGTCCAAAACAAAAAGCTAAACGAAAAAAAAGAAACAGCAAAAACATTTAATAACTGTCCTTCGTCCTTGGCCATTTCCAGATGTCAAACTTCAAAACCTCGATACCCCTGTCTGAATCTTGTTTCTGCATCTCGTTTATATACAGCTCATCTTCACAACTAAGAACCTTAGTAGAATGATTATGGACACCAGAATCATAAGCAAACACATTCAAATCTTTATCCTCATTTTTCCAACCTTCAACATACCTTAGCTCATAGCATATTTCCAGCAAGTAAACTCCTTGTTGTACACAAACCTCATTTGGAAAAAAATTATTACTCTTATTTGAGACTTGGCATTTCATCAAACACTTTATATGCATCTCTTTCACCATCACTATTTATACAAATGGTAGCCCATTATTAAGATGTCTACCATGTGGCCACCTGCATCTATTGTCTTCCACCCAAACACATTACACGAGAGCTCATCACCAAAATAAAAATCAAAAGAAAATAAACACAAACACTAACACCAATATTCATACTACAAAAATCAAACAACCCTATTAATTTTTAACCAAAATCTAATAAACAAAAACACCCATATCCATCTTTACTCATATGTTATTAAAATAAAAAATAAAAAAAAAAAAAAAATTGATTAGATCCACTTTAACAAAAACACGTTTAATTTGTGATTCACAAATGTAATAGAAAAAAACCCATCTAATAAAATACAATCATAAACCCTTTATTCATCTTTTCCTTCACCCACATCACACCACTAAATCTCACACACACACACACGCACACGCACACATACACACACGTGTTGGCTAGAGCAGATCCACACATATTCAAACACACACACGCACATAGATCGATTGACTTGATGATGATTGTGGTGTTGCCGCTGAGATATGGTGATGTGATGGTTGTTGTGGTGTTAAAAGTTCAAGAGAGAAAAATGAAAGACAGATAGAGATGAGTGGGTGACGAGGGAGGTTTATGTTTTTGTATGTGTTTGTGTGTTTATTGGTGTAAATGACACAATTACCATCCCACGTGCACGTCACATGACCAACTTAACGGTCAAACTAACAGAAAATTTGGTCAAGGGACCAAAACCGTTATGGGTCGCAACCACAGGGAGAGGATCCGTTAAAAAAAATGAACTAAATCCGTTAAACCCGACAGACCACTGATACTATTTATGAAATTAACTCTGAAAAGAATTATCAAGCGGAGCAACCAACCACAAAACCCATGTTACTTATCCTTTATGCACAAGTGTTTTTCTGTCATTTTTGGTCCCTTAACAAATTTGTATTACATATCACAAATGTATGTCATTTGTAGTTTTACGATGCTAGAGTGAAAACTCACAAAGTATGACCAAACTCATTTTGATGATAACTCAATTCTTGGTCTACTTACTCGAAACTATATAAATTTCATGGTCTACTTATTCGAAATTATTATACAATCCTGGGTTTAATTTCAAAAATAGCGAGTGCGACGAAGCCTGGAATGTTAAGTAGAATAGTCGTGTATGCACAAACTGTAAAACCAGATTATTATCATGTATAACAAGTTGAATTACTGTCATATGTTACATACTTACATAACGATTCTTGATGTTTATAACTTTTCACACTTTCGTTTCTGATTTATGGTTTTATCCAGTAAAACATCTTAACACGGATACAAAAATCAGGAAACAAAACAACATCCGACATCTGAAAACAATAAGTAGCTAATGTCGTCATTTTAATACTTCAGGACAATGAAATGCCAATGTAGACACAACGAACAAAAGCCAATGCGTTCAAACACATATCTAACCCAACAGTTTGGCTTCACATGTCAGCAATTAGACAAATATTTTTCATACCGTTTTAAAGGATACAAGGGAAACGCTATAATATGCAATTTTTTCTACCGCCGTTAACAAGTTAAAAACCGCACTTCCCACAATAATTAACCCCTAAATCATTGGAACACCAGTTCTGTGCTTGCGGGTATATGTACACACAGCTCATCAATTTTTATTACTTCTTACCTACCTGATGGTCTCTTCGATGACCCAACTACACCCGGGAGTTCTTTGCTTGAGTTACTTGAGTTAGCTTTTAAGGAAAGGCTCTTTTTAACCTGGTTTTTGTTTATTAGCAACATGGCATTTCTCGGAGGTGCACTAAGTGCCCCTTCAGCACAATTACCAGCTTGACCGCATACCCACGGTCTAGACGCTCCATCTTCACGGAAAGGTCTAAGCTTAGGAAACCCGTTTCTCATTTTTGAAAAGACCCGTTGATCAGGAGAACTTTCTTCATCGGATTTAGCGCATACAGGACACGGTGGGTCACCTTTACGGACTTTCGGGGTTGTTTGGTCTAAGCATTCTGCATGGAAGACATGTCGGCAGGAAAGTACACCGGTAACCGGCATGTCTCCGCTTCGAACAATCCGACGAGAACTCCAGGGTGATCTTTGGGAAAGAAAACGTTCACATAGACAGCATTTATAAGCATGTGATTGGTTTACCGATGGTCGGGAAATCGAATCGGATTCATCTGTAATATCAAAATCACAACTTGGACTGCTGAACCGTTGTCTGTCTCTTTGGGTTTCATCAGAATCTGGAATTGCGGGCCCCTCTCGTTTTTCGGGTGGAAAGGTTATAGGATGAACGGGTTTGAACATGAAGCAACGTCTGCTCGTATAGTTACGGTGTGAGGACTGTGATTTGGCGATAGGATCATAATCACTACTGTCTGAACGAGAAGACATAGAAACTCTACTATCTTGAGGGGCTGAAATTGACATTTCCTAAAAACCGACTGACATTAGACTAACATTTAAAGTAACATAAATGGACTCGATATTTTCATTTCAAGGTTTGCAATACGCCTATGGTTGGGCTGCGTTGGATAACGATCAAACAGTCACTTTCCAAAACAAGTCAAATTCGTTGGGGATTGAAACGGGATGGCCTGTTCAACCTGCTACTTTTTTCAACTCAAAATACAATTTCAACTCTACTGTAGAATACCATAACTGTTAAAACAATTGTGGTATTGAATACTAAATATCAAAATTTTATTTTATACGCTCATAAAAACCTGGTAGATCGTTGTGGGTTGACCGGACCCAACCCGCTTTGACCCGACCAGGCTGACAAGTTTTAGAAAGTGACCCGTTTTGACTCGTTACCAAATCCAGAGTGACCCACCGTTTGCCATCTCGAAAATGGAGATATAGTATATAATAATATACCTCAATAGTTGGTGAATATGATGATGGCCCCAAAACTGCAAAATTCAATGGTAAATTAAAACATATCAGCAATAATGAAATATGGACCAACACAATATAAGAAAAAAGTGGATCTTTATCATTTCTTGGAACGCCTAATAAAGGTCTAAATGGTCAATAACAGTTGTATAAATTCAACGAATAATATTATTTACCTCTCCTAGATGAATTTCCAAACTCATCAACACTGATTTCTTGTACTGTGGGAGGGATCCACTGCTGATTTGGAGAAAAGTCAGACAGACTACTAATATCTGGCCCGACTCCATCAGAAGCAGAATGTTGATGATGAGGTAGATAATTTCCTCTTGACCAGCTCATACTTTCTCTACTGTTTGACGACGTGGAAGATCCATATAACTGACTGCCCTCTTGAGAACCAAATGAATGGACTTCAGAGTGATAGCGGATATCCCATCTTGGTGGAGGTGAGAAGCTTGTGTTGGTTCTCCAGTAGGGTTCGTGTGGACCCATGGACCAGTCACGGCTAGCTGCATTAGACCCATGTGGCCTAGCAGCCACACAACAGAGGGACCCCGTTTTAGCTATCTTTAGGATTACTAGGAGAGTATTCTTGCACAAATCTTCGACTATCTCACCGAACTCAAATTTACAAAACCAGGGACTTTCAAAGCAAGCGGAATAACTTGCATCTCTTGTTCCAACAGTAGTTAACACACTAATTTCTTATCCATAATCATAGCAGAGTGTAGCAAACACAACACACGACCCTCACTTCGAAAAAGTGAATATATGTCCTATTTCACGGTGGCAGCCCTGGCTTCAACAGGTATACAATTAGTCAATGCTACGATTTGAACTCATATAATTCGGGTTTCCAACAAAATATTCAGCTACACAAGACATATATACTCCTAGAAAACTTTAAGCAAAGTTTAAGGAACGCTTTGATCATGATGTAACCTCCTATTTTTTACCAAAGAGTAAACTTTTATAACAAGGATAACCTGTTTGACCATCCCAGATGTGCACTCCACTCAAGATCAGCCGATCAAAAAAGACATCATAGTACACCAAATCTTTAAATCTAAGTCAACTTCATTTCTCAACTTAAAGATCAAAACTTTAACAAATTATTCGTTCATTTTCACTCTACATAACAAAGGACAGAGTGACAAAGTAGTTAATGGTTAATCTTTCAACTTAATCATCAAAAAGGTTCATTTTTTTATGCTTAATCAACTCATTTCAACTCAAAAGCAGTCGGTCAAAAATGACTTATTTAAAAAAAAAAAAAAAAAAAAAAAAACTTATCAACCAAGTCTTTAAATTCAAGCTAACTTCATTTAACCACTAGGGGCGGCCAAAAAGTCGGAAGAGGTCTCAAGTTCTTCAATTGAAGCTTGGTGCAAACTGCAAACAACCCTCAAGTGGTCACGCAAACCTTCCCAAGAGGGCTTAATCCAATCTGGTGACGATGGGCTCAAACCATATAAATTAGTCAGCCAAAAAGTCGGAAACCAGGGTTAATAAAAGAAAGTTTATTTCATTTCACTTTAAAGACTAAAACTTTAACCATTTCCCATTATTCTTTTTCGCTCTCCGTAACCCGAAAAGATTAACAGGATAGTACATGCATATACTACTAACTCCATCATCAACTATTATTAATTATTTTTTTTAACTAAACCCCATAAACTATCACTATATCTACAACAAACATGATATAATCAGCTAAAAGACACTGAAACTAAACAAAATTGAGCAAAAATTAAAGATTAAAAACAGTATAAATAACTTAAAGACAAAAGGGTTTGAGTTGTGTGTTGTTACCTTGATGATGATGGAAATTGAAATGCGGAGAACACCCTAATTTAAGGAAGAAAGTACCACTACTAATACTACTGTTCCAACTTTGCCCTCTTTTCCTTTCTTCTTCCAAATATCTATTTACCTTTTCTTGGTTTGGTCAAAAGATGTTTGACACTATTTATTTATTTTTTTAAGTAAACATGAAAATTTGTGCCCAAAATATAAAAAAAAATAGGTTAATTTTGACTATTTTGTAAAAGATTTGGGTACATTTAATCCACTCTTTTTTTTTAAATAGACACATTTAGCCCATTTAAAAGTTAAATGGGCACAACGGGCGTATATTTTCTCTCAATTAGAGAACATTATAATCGTTTTTGAAGAAAAACTTATATATATAATATATTTAAATTTTTAAATATAAATGGCGTATTACGTTTAAGGAATTTATTTCATAATTTTCAGTCTTCTATAAAGCGATTTGTATAAGGGTAGACGGTGTGGAAGGCAAGGCAAGGTAAGACAAAGTTTGCCATGAGAAATATCCCACCCCTTCATCCACGGCAAGGCAAGGCAAGTCATTATTTGCCGTGTGATGCCGTTGAAGATAGAGCAGTTGTGGCTGTGGGCCCCTCTAAAAAAATAGCCGTTTCAAGTAGCCCCATACGTTTGCCTTCAACTAGCCCCATACCTTCATCAAAGGCAAAGTTTGCCTCCAAGTTTAGTGGTGCTAGGTAGCATGCTACTACTGGTGGGTTGCAAGGCAAAGTTTGCCTTGGCTTCTTCCACACCGTCCACCCTAACATGTGTCCGTTTAGCCCGTGGCCGTTTAAGCCCGTGCCCATTCTAGCATGTGCCCGTTCTAGCCAGTGCCCGTGCCCGCCCAGCCCGCCCGTTTTGCCACCTCTATTTTTAACTTTCTAAATATCTTTTTTTTAAGACAAAAAGTTATCTCACTGCATGCTACAAAAAAAAAAAAAAAAAAAAAAACCAATATTCAATCCACTCAAATCAAAGCATGAGAGAGGTGAGATGTAAAAAATTACACTTTTATCCAAAGGTAAAGAGACTACTTCTAGAAAAACCTTCGATAAATGTAAGCGGAAAAAAATGCAAAGCTTCGCTACATATACTATTATAAATCTACCTTTTAAACACAAGACAATGATTTGTTTGGTTTCTCAAAAATATTTTAAGGGCAGTTTATAAGGACTCTTCTTATAGGGAAGGTATTCAATGATTGCAAACTTCGAATAATTGTATCATGTGCTTCGCGATTTGTACATATAGCTCATAGAGAAGGTATGTATAACATGCCCCATATTTTAATTGATATCGTACATTAGTAAATGTGGACAGACTTTAGGCCATCCGGAGTGGATGGTGACCACCCCATCGTTAGGGTATGCTCACGCGCGATCATCAAAACAGACAACATGGGTCACGAGCGTGTGTGTGCAAAAAATGTAGTCAAAGGTAACTGAGTCACCACTTGAAAACCGTGCAACCTTTTATATTTAAATATTTTTTATTCAGTTTGTGAGTGTGTGTTATATTTTTATAAAGTGAGTATTTTAATAAAAAATTAGTGGAAGATGATCAAAACTGTTAAAAGATGAGAGGGAGTGAGAGGAAGTGAGAGAAGAGACAAAGCTAAGGTAACGCTGATATAGACCGTCACCCGATCAGCACCGCTCCCTTTAGCCATAGCCCAACAACTTTTACGGAAATTGATTAAACCAAAATGGGTTTAACCGCATCAACTAGTCATTACACAGAAAAATCAATACCATCAACTCACCAAGCGATGCTCCTTTGATATTTTTATTTGCAACTTTAAATTAACAAATCCCAAACACCTTTTTAGCTTTTTCTATTATGTGCTTTCTCTATAAAATATGTTTCTTATTTGTTGCTCGTCGTTTAAAATATATTGCAAAAACAGGAAAAGGTTTTACATGTTTAGTTTATGGTTTGTTAAACATGAGTCATCTTTTGTATTTTAGCAATGTATCAATATATCTTAAACATTGAACTTTAAACAAAAAAAACAAAAAAAAAAAAAAAATTACAAAATTAACCAAAAAAGTAAAAGATGTTTGGAATTGTTAACTTTATCACTTAGCATCCACGACTTGATATAATTCCCAACTTTTAGCTCCTTTATTAATCAAAACTGACAAATTTCAAGAAAAAAAATTATCAAATATCAGCTTTCACACATTTATTAATCACTAGTCGAATACCCGTGCATAGCAACGGAATTCGTAGCGGCAGATAATTAACGATTTGTGATATTATGGTGAGAGTTTTGTGTAGCGTTCAAAATAGAACGTGAATCGATCAGAATGTAATTGCAAACGATTGTACTATACGATAACTAAAGTCTAGAAAAAAATTCTTGACATCTAGCAAACAACATATAAAAACATTTAATGAAACTGAAAGTAAAACATTACATCAGTTATGAGACAAAAACTAACAACACACGTTACTCGTCGCGTAAAACTTCTTGATACACGACATTTGAGGTGTAGATTCCTGGTTGACGGAACTCTTTGACTGGTTTAACCAATACCTTTGTTGTTCTACGGGATATCCCTCTAGACAATGCCACATAAAGCTGGCCATGCGAGAAAACAGAGTCGGGCAAATAGACACCCCCATTTGGAATTGTTTGGCCTTGAGCTTTATTAATAGTCATCGCAAAGCTAAGGAGAATAGGGAATTGTGTTCTCTTTAGTTTGAAAGGGAACATGTCATCTTCAGATGGAGCAAGAGGAATTATTGGCAAGAGCACTCTAACTCCAGCGTGTTGTCCGACAGCAATCTCAGCATTGATGACATTAGGGTCAAAACGTTTACATATCAACCTCGTGCCATTACATAATCCATTTGCCGGATCGAAATTCCTTAAAAGAATAATTGGGCATCCTATTTTCAAACGCAAGCAATGAGGGGGCAACCCACTCACGTTGAGCGAGTTTAAGAATTCCAAAGGATAGAAGTTTTGGGTATCGTCTTCTGCTTCATCAAAACTATAATAAACCTTCTCTTCGCCAGGAAATCTTTCAATCAACATATCATTAATGCTGTCAACATGCTCATTTTTAGTGGATAAAATTGCTCTTGAAACTATATCAGTAGATGAATGAGCGTTGGCGGCGAAGGAAGGAAACACTTCATCGATTAATGCATCTTTTGAGGCAGCCTCTTCAGTGTAAGGGACGGTCATGTCATCAGGTATGCGTACATAGTCTTCATCGATGACCTCTTCAACTCCGTCACCAACTCGTAATAGGAAGTTTGAAAACCATGGGTCTGTTCGTGCCCTCATGTTTATGGTTAACCGCATTTTTTTAATTCTCGACCAAAGAGGTGACATCCGTAGACTCGAATCTACAATCTGCGCTCGTGTTCCACGTCTAACGACCGGTAAAACCTGTCTAAAATCCCCTCCTAAAACCATTATCTTGCCGCCGAATGGAAGTTTGACCCCGGTAATGTCTTGCATAGTTCGATCAACCGCCTCCACACCTTGCCTTTTAGCCATTGATGCTTCATCCCAGATTATCAACTTGGCTTGACGAAGTAGCTTAGCAAGGCCACTTTGTTTTTTGATGTTGCATACTGAGTTTGTATTAAGATTGATGGGAATCTTAAATCGAGAGTGAGCAGTTCTTCCCCCTGTCATGTTATTTGCCGCAGCTCCTGACGAAGCGGTGGCAAGTGCAATAAGACCTCGAGAACGAACAGTGGCAAGCAAAGCTTTATACAAGAATGTTTTACCAGTTCCTCCAGGGCCATCAATAAAAAACACGCCCGAAGAATCTTCATCGACATGTCTCATGATTGTATCATATGCGACTTTTTGATCAGTGTTGAGAGAATGTCGAGCGAGTATATCTTCATCTTGTACAACTATCGAGCACTCCTCTTGTAACTCACGGCAGCCAAATGATTCTAAACTTACATCCGCGGTAATGTTGGGAATGTCAAAATCACTAAGACACTTACCCATAGATTGTAGAATTGATGATATGTCCGTTAGAACCATATTTTGAACCCGCTCAACACTTGCACAATGTAAGGTGTAGTCTTCTGAAAGTGATTCGTAATGGTCATTCCATAACTTTCGAACATCTCCTGGCTCACAAAAGATTAGAAGAGTAGCGAATAGTCTTCTAAGTGGGCCGGGCATCTCGTGCATAGAGGACTCATGTAGACAGTCAGATATGTGATCATCACTCTCTATTAATCCCCTTTCGAGGGCCGCTCTACGAAATGTACTGTACACTACGCCATTGTTTTAAGTTGTTGAAGACACATAAAAAAGATTACAAAGTAAAAACTGAAGGATCGTATATAACGAAAACCATTTCTAACCTCAAGATCATCATCCACATTCTTTTCATTTTGCATCTCCATTGTTTTATGTCGTGAAATGATTTTGCACCTCCATTTTTTTTTTGGTTGTTTATATAGGCAATGAGAAATGTATCATTTATGTCGTGTCATTTGGAATACACTGTCATTTAAGTGTAGTCAACTTATAAAATATATTTGGAATACCGTGTCATTTATGCATGGTTATATTTGGAAATGAGAAAATCAGAAACGTGAATGAAAGTCAACTTATAAAAGATTAAATGAGATTGTTAATACATTGTTAATACATTTCAAGGTTTCAAGGGTAGAATAGTCAAACCATATTTTCAACATTTCACAAATGTTGACTTTCCCTTTTGACCATAGACCCTTTATATGTATTAATCATAAATGAAATATTGCATCATTTGTTTATCACAAAACAAAAGACTAGATTTTAGTTACAGTTAACAAGTTTGGAGAGATCTTCCTATTTTTTTAAACACTTTACAATTTTACATTTTTTAGTTACCGTTAACAACCACATATTTTTTTTATTAAAAGTTGTAGCCACTAGCCACTATAAAGTATAAAGAAGTACATTAAGAAAACCAAAACTATATATAAAAAAATGTATGTGTTGCTTAAAAATGGAAGTCTTCCGGTTCAAGTTGTTTAGAGATGGCGAATATTTGATCCAGAATATTTGATCCAAATGTCCACGTCTAAATAATGTTGTAGAGAATGTGTTAGAAATTGAGGTTAGGGAACTAGGGTGATGATAATCTTAGATATCTTCTCGAATCGTTTAAGTTCACTTTTCATATAAAATATTTTGATCTTATTGGTGCCTGAGTATCATGTAATCCTTATTGAGATAATTCAAAAATAATACTTTGTTTCTAGGCATAAGAGAACAAAGCAAAATAGAGAGAATTGTGAGTTTTCGTATGTTCAACAAGACCAAATGTGTTTGTTTATGTGACAAACATTTGTGAGAGTTATGGTGGTTAAATTCGGTTAAAATCGGTTAAATCCCAAGAGTTACAACTCTTCACCAACAGACATGTTGGTTGGGTTTTGGCGGGAAAATATCTTAATTCCTTTAATACTGATTGATGAAAATCGTTTACCTTGACCTTACAAGGGGGCGCGGCCCTTTTGACCTCTGCATCTTTGTCTGCGCGAAAACATATTAGCTCAACGAGTGTGAAATCCACACTTCCCCTAACTCGTATCCGAGCTTAATATGAAATTCCACTGATTTCTAATAAATCGCAATTACCTAAAATAGTTGATGACACTAAAATCACCAACAGAATACAGTCAAAAGATCATCATCAACATATAAGAGTAACTAAACAATATCCGATCCCCGACGATAAATAACAATGGCGAATCACAACGGCTATGATAGAAAACAACACCGAGTAGCATAACTCGTCAAGCGCTGAAACCAAGCCTCAGGTGCCGGTTTATAACCATATAAAGATCTTTGTAAAAGACATACATGATAGGGACGATGCGGGTCTCGAAAGAAAGGAGGCTGATGCATATAGACAGCTCAGATAGAGAGCCATGTAAAAACGCGTTCTTGATATCCAGCTGATGAGCCGGCCAATTTCGGGAAATTGCAAGACTGAGCATCGTGCGAATAGCAGCCGACTTAACAACCGGGCTAAATGTCTCAACAGAGTCAGCTCCTACATGTTGTCTGCGTCCATTAGCAACAAGGCAAGCCTCGTATCTGCTAAATGATCCATCTGCAAAATGCTTGTGCTTGAACAATGTAACACCCCCTAATTTATGAGATAACAGCGGAAGACTAATTAGGGTGTTACAGTAAGGATCGAAGTCATAATTATAGAAAACGGCTCGAAAGAGATGTTTTGAAAGTTGTTTGTCATTCAAATAATACTTTTGTTCAAAAGTAAAATATCAGTGTAATAAAATCCCATGAAAGGGTATGATAATTTGAAAAAAATGACATTTGATTTTTACACCATGTAATTTATCAGAGTTAAAATGCCCTCTCCGTGTCTTGTCCTGCTCCGTTAATTACCTGAGATAAACATGCTTAAAAGTGTCAACACAAAGGTTGGTGAGTTCATAGAGTTTAATAGAAAATCATTTATTTCAATAAATTCAAGTGGTATACAGTGATATTTGAAATATATTTCAAGTACGAGTAAACTGTTGATTGCAAAGATTTTGATTGTGAAGTGATATCAGTAAATAAGCGCTAAGAGTGATGAAACAAGTAATGAGTGATGTTGGGTATAACCACAAATAAATCATATATGAAATCAGTTAAGTTCAAGTATAGGATCATAATCCTAGCATGGAATGAAAACAATAATGTTATGCCTGAAATCTACAAATGTGGTGTGTTGGAATACTAATATAGCTGTATCTAAATATATATGAAAACATATACATTCATGTAATTATATTGCTCTAAGCCTCATGACACGCAAAACGTTAACAAAGTACCGTAAAACGGAGGAGTTCACATCAAAGAAATGATGGATTTGGCCCTCGAGTAATAGGTGATTTGCCAATTCCTATTTTTCTCAAATATAGTGCATCACGACCAATACGACTAGCCACTAAGGCATTCCATCAAGTATTAAGTGGGATAGGTTGTCAGACTCTAACAGGTTTCGAAGCTGTTCACTATATTCGCGTTCACCGCAGTGATTAATGGCTCATGATAAAGGGACTTTATGGCAATACGGTAACTTAGGCAATATGGACTTAATGGGGCACATAAAATATGCGTACTTTAATCCTTGCAAATATTTCCATTGAAATGTAGAGCTAACATATAAAAGTGAAATGTATACTCATGGTGTTACGTGAATGTGTATAATGAAAACCAGTATCATGTTACAACAAGCAGTTTGAAAATGTTATCATTTGAGTTCAGTGTTTAAGCTAAGCAAGCAATTTGCAAGTAAAACGTGCATACATCTCTTCCAAAGAGTAAATCAAAGCATGTAAGTATGAGTTATAATTCTGAGTAAATCATGTGAGTTTTCAAAGTATGAAAGTAAACGAAAAATAGTTGAGCATGTATCTCCCCCAAAAGTATAAAACTTGTAAACAATAAAAGTGGGGCTATGACTCACCTTGAGCGTATCTGACAAGGTGGAATTATGAAATCAAGTAAGATTATGGGAACGGTTACAGAAACATCTTCAACACGAGACCTGAATATAAGGAAAGTCTGAGTATTTGACTTACTACTAATAACGAGTGTGGAAACTAGAAATCGTATAACGATTTGATCGGTGATGTGAGTGTGATATGCTTAAAATGCCTAAAGTTTAAAAATAATATTATTTATAATATTATCTTGTTTTTATGTCTTTGAAATCCAATAATATCGTTCCCAAAAAAGTGGTGAAATGAAACGGGAAGTTAAATCGTTTAAAACTTGTTATATAAGAATATAACGAACGTTAAATATTAAGTAAACGAAATATACTAAAATGCACGTGACGTGAAGGGGATTCATAAAATGAAATATGGAAATGAAATTATTAATCATGTTCTGTTGGTCCTTTCAATTTTTACCCTTTTTACACACTACATGTCCAGAATAGCATTCTGAGCTTGGAATATTAAATAATATCAATTTCTACACTAAACTTTCTGTTTTAAAAGTTTCAGTCCAAGTTTTAAACGGTTGGCAGTTTTAGTCCTCTAAAGTGTAACTAGTTTGCATTTTTAGTCCAAACGTCCAAAAATTATGGGGAAAATTATGTGAAATTTTCTGGAGCTTATTGAAGCTTATTAAAACTTGTTTCAACAGCTTATATGGCAAAGAGCTTATTTTTTTATGATTGGGCTTTTAACGAGCCATTTCAAGGTCCATTAACGTTTTAAAAACCGTGAGCCTTGAGACGAGTTGGGCTCATCCTTAGGCTCATTTTTAATGTCCTATTTTCATATCAAAAGAGCTTTTAGGGTCAGCTTATATGGTGTGCTTATTTTCAGTTTATTGGGCTTTTCAGTCCATTAAGGTTTTATAATTAGTTTTGAAATACAAGTGTGTCGATTTACTTTTGAAATTTTTAAGGGGTTAAACGTGCTCATTATTACAAAGTATAAATACGAAACATGTAGCTAATAACGTGGTCTAATAGATCGTGTAAAAATATAGTATGGTTGTTAAGTCGAATTTTAAGATACAAAGGCGTTTTGTAGGTCGATCGAAACAGATTTCTGAGTATAAAAGACTTAGAATTTTTCTAAGTGTTAGTGTTATATACGTGTTGGTTGATTCACTTTGGCCAAATTAGAACTAGTAAATGAGCTTATATTTACAAACTATAAATACGAAACATTTAGTTTGTAACATGATCTATTAGTTTGTGTAAAAATATAAGGATGTTGTTAAGTTAAATTTGGTTTTACGGGGTCACTTATGTCGCGACCTGGAGCAGTCTTTTAGTGTAAAAAGACTTAGAAAATTTTCTAACACTTTCTGATTTTGTGCGTGAACAAAAAGGTCAAAAATGAGGTTCGAATGGATGTGTAAACGCGATATACACGTGATGTGAGTATCTTTCGTGATCCCTAGGCCTTCCACAAGGGAGGAAAATCATGATTTACGTTCTAGAGTTATATGTAATACATAAAAATAAATAAAAATATATACGTTCGAATATGATATATACATGATGCATGGTTATGAGATAACGTACAAGATGAATTCTAAAGGGTTGGTAACGACTTACAACACCTCTAGGGTGGTGAAGGAACTCGGGGAGATGACTAGAACACAAGCAACGATTCTCAACCCACAAAGCTTAATATATACGATTATATATATATACCCATTCTTTTGAATGAACTAGGAATGGAGCATGGGGTTTGTTTCTGGTTTTTTGTGAGTTCTTTACTGATCAATATGGGTCTAGAGAGGTATTAAGAAGTTGAGAAACAGAGGAGTGATAGTGAAAAGGGTTTATATGTATATATGTGTATAAGTATGTGTTATATAGCCATTCTAATCATTCCCCACTTGCGCCTACTGTTTAAGGTCTGTGAATATTGGATATTATTGAGATTTTACTGACATTGACACTATAGAGGCATGTGAGGATGAGGGGAAATTATTGGTGGCAACACATATATACATATATATCGACTAGTTTATTTTTGTGTACAAGAATTGGGACCAACGAGTAAACTTCACATCTTTGACGATAAATACTCTTAACGACTCAAAACGGTTCATTTTGTGAAAAATTATATATGTCGATTTTGTGTTAAATGGCCAATCACTTTGGCTTTTGAAAACATACCAAACCTTCGTATCAAGAGTTACTATTTGGCATACTAGTTCCTTGGCGGGGGAACAATTAGGTGGTGCAAAGATATGTTCATGTCGCATTTAGAAATTTGGAGAAAACGAGGGCGTTTGGGATGGGTCTAGTCGACTGGAATGTGAAATAAAAGGGGGAGTTGGGCTTTGGTTGTTGGGCTGGTGAACAGTAGCCGAACAAGGAGGGTGGGCTGAGGTTATCTTGGCCCATGTGAGGTTTATTAGTGTATATTTAGTGTAGAATTTTTATTCGTGATTTGCGTACGAACTCGTCCCGTTATTTGGTAATTCTTGTGATAATGTTTTCGTGATAAAATAATATAATAAAGAAAATTTTAAATTTTTCTGTAAAAATGATGATTAAAAATAGTGACGGAGATTAATATATAATTAATCGTTGCTAATTATAGGGAACTTTTGCAGTTTGCTACAAACAACCACATAGAACAAACAATGTTCGTGTTAGGTGATCGTGGCATAAGAATCCAAGTATTATTTTTAATAAGCGCATTATATTAATCAAGCATATCACCTTGCCAGCTAGGTTTGTCAAAGCATGAATGTAGCTTTTAGGTGTGGGAGAAAGAGTAAGCACAATAAGATTAAGATGCGAAGGGGGTTTGTTTTTTCCTAGTTGGAAGCGAGTGACCGTAGGGTGAGTCGAGGTTGGGTTGGGCATCGATTGAATGGTGGGGAAGCTGGAGGCAGTTGGGCTTCAGACGGGGTGGGTAGGCCAGTTTGGGCCGCGAAGCAGTTGGGAAGTGGGTTGGAGATGTTGAGGCTTAGGTCGTGATAGTTTGACTGTGGGCTAATGTTTGGGATGTGGGGATTGAAGTGGCAGGTTAAGCCTCGTTTTGAGTTTGGGTCGAGTAGGGAAGGGAATGAGGTTGGGATAGTAGAGTGGGGTGAGGCAGATAGAAGTTGGCAAGAACCTGACGTGCTATTATGTTTGGTTCATTATTAAATAAGGTATAAGAGGGAGCGTAGTTAGGTGTGACGGAACCATATGGGAATATAGTTTCGTCAAAGGTGACATGTGGGAAATTATAAATTTGGTTTGTAGCAAGTTATGAGCAAAAATACTCACGTTGATTGGATGGGTAGCCCATGAATATGCAACGGGTCTGTGGAAAACTAGAAGGGGGGTTGAATAGTTTTTACCGCTTTTTAAATTTATTCGCTTTGAGTACTTAACGTGATTTCAAACTAATGCAAATAATCAAACAATATAAGTAAAGAAAGTAAGGAAAGAACAATCAAACCACAACACGGATGTTTATAGTGGTTTCGTCTACAAGGACTCTCTTCCTTGCCCTACTCCACTCGTCGAGCCTCTAACTCGAGAGTTTTTCTTCACTAAGAAACAACCTCCCTTCTAGGCGGAGAAAACCTTTACACGTCGCTTACTCTTTTTCCGGTACTAAGCTAGATACCGAGTTCTTTACAAGGGTACAACCACCCCCGACGTCGCTTACTCTTTTTCCGGTACTAAGCTAGATACCGAGTTCTTTACAAGGGTACAACCACTCCCGACACTCTATGTGTTTTGAGGACTAAAACACTAACCGATCACTACTGTGTGTTTGGTATAACAATGATGTGTGAACTACTACAATATCACACAGTGACTCTACTAACAGGTTTACAACAGTGTGTTGAACCTTGATGCTTGATCTCTTTGCTAAAAAAGAAAGATCTCTACAAATGAAATGAATGAATGAATGGGTTAGTAAACTAAGAAAGAATGTATATGCAATTTATGCTATGTAAGTGATGAGTGACCTTGAATGATCAGCTTGCTATTTATAGGCAAAACTGACCAGACAGGCCACGGATTTGGCGGACCCAAATTCTGGGTTCCGCCCATATAGCTGTTTGGGTCCGCCGGGACATGACAGCTAGCTCTTACCAAATCTTACCAAGATCTTACATAAACCAACTCATTGCTTGAAGATCTTTCCAAAATATTATGTTAAGTCTTACAAGCTATCCAAATGATGTATGCCATGATGTCATGTATATATTTACATTTTAGGAATTAAAATGTAAATAATATAAATGTATATATGTATGTAACATGTATCCTAGTGATCATGTAGCATGTATATGATGAGTTTTAAAAGCTTATTACTATAAATGTAAAAGACTTTAACTTATATTTATGCTTTGCTAAAGATAAACTTAATAATTGTCATTAACAAAATATAGCAAAGATCGTAAAATATAAATAACGTTTTTAGGACGTTATTTGTATTAACAATCTCCCTATTTTTGTTGATGACAAAACATAAAGTTTATTTTTAAGCAATGGAATAAGTAAAGTATAAGTCTTTTAAAAATATAGATTAAAACTAGTTTTATGCAAATTTTGAAGTCTTTTGAGATCAATTTTGTCATAAAACATGTATGCAATGTATGATGCAATCTATGAGTTTAATCTAATCTTATCTCCCCCTCTTTGTCGAAACAAAAAGAAGAAATGCATAGCAGAATGTGGTAAAATGGCCATTGGTGATAACTCCCCCTAATTTGGAGTATCAAGTAGAATGCATGGATTTTGAGAACTTAAAAGTTCCCCCTTGGATAATACTCCCCCTAATTGGAGTGCCAAGGTTATGATGAATGATCCTACAAAACAAAAGTTAGTGTATGTAGTATTCCTCCTTGATCAATACTCCTCGTTGCTAGGGTACCAACGTATGTGATTCAAGGATTATGAATGCTACAAAACAAGGATTAGTACATGATATGCTCCCCCTCGATCTATACTCCCCGTTGCTAGGGTACCAACATATATGATTCAAGGATGAGAAATGCTACAAAATAAAGGTTAGTTCATGATATGCTCCCCCTCGATCTATACTCCCCGTTGCTAGCGTACCAACGTATAGGATTCGAGGATGACAAGTGCTATAAAACAAATGTTAGTTGTAGATAATCCAACTAAGTAATATGAGTTCAACCCATTTGACTTAAAAAGTCAACTATATATAAATTGGTCAGACCAAGCTAATAGTTTAAACCAACCATCTAATAATGCAAGTGTATGCACAAATATTGATCACACACAAGCATAACCATAACATCCTTCCATTGAAAATAGTTTGTGATTAAAGTCACAAAACAAGAAGTTACAAAATAAAATATCCTAGTAATTAAAAAAAAAAAAAAAAAAAATAAATAAATAAAAAAAAAAAAAAAAGTCCTAAAAAGTCCTATAAAAGGAGACAAAGGAGAAACTTCTAATATCTATTGCGGAGGATGGGATAGAGCATTAAGGCGCTCTAGGATGTGGTTCAAAATGAACCTCATTTCGTTTTGTAACTCATGAACCAAGATGTTGGTCCGTTGAGTCAAGTGAGCGGTCCTCTCGTACATGAAACAACCATGTCTAGGTGGTGGAAGGGTTTGTTCATGAGTTGGTGGTGGTGGTGGTGGTTGGTTGTTTGATGTTGGAGGTGGTGGAATGTAGTGTGAAGACATGATGGAAGCCATCAAAGTTGATTGCAAATCCATAGCCTCATTAAGGTGGGAATCCACCATATTAGAGAAGGCATAAAGGCGATCAAGTTCTTCATTGATCTCGCCTTGCCTTTGGGGTTGGTTGATCCACATTTCCTCATCAATGACATTGAGGGTGGACCTTGGTGAAAGTGGTTGAGGTTGCGGTTGTGGTGGTGCTTGATCACGGTAGAGAGGACCGTGAATATCCCTATAAATGGGATGGAAGAGGAGTGGTTCTCTAGCCTCAAAAGGCATAGGTGGTGGATTTGTGGACTTTGGTGGAAGGTATTCAAAGGTTTCTAAGTATAGATGTGGTGATGTTGGATTGTTGGTGGAGTAGCAAATAGCTCCATTGGATGGAGTTTGGGTAAATGTGGAGGTGATGGTGATCTAGTTGGTTGAGATGGAGCGGGTGGTGGTGTGGTAGCCACTGGAGTGATTGTTAGTGGTGGAGTGTTGATGATCACATTAGGTGGTGTTAGAGTTGTGAGGTTGAGAAAGTTCTCATTTGCTATTGGTGATGAAATGTTCAATGGGGATGACTCTTCTGATGAAGAGTTGAGGTTCACAAAATAACAAGGTCTGACACTCATACGAGCTGTCCTTCTTGGTGGTCTGTTTGTTGATGAGTTGTTGGACTTAGTCATTGTTGAAATGAGAAGGGTTGCTTAGAAGTACATGAATAATTCTTAGAGATGATAGTGAAGGTGTGAATTATGATGATCCTAAGGTTTCTAATTTATAGACAGTAAGATGTATTGAACTTTGTGTTTGGATTTGATTTTGATCAATTGAGGAATGTTGGTTCCTAATGATTTGGAGGAAGAAAATGAACTTGTCATATTTCCAAAGTCAATCCATAGAGATGGAGTTGAGTGAATTTGGGAAGATATGCAGTAAATGCAAAAAGTGAGTGGGAAATCTAATCATTTGATTGTCCCACGGATTTCAAGGTGTTGATATAAATAATGCCTAAACACGTTATTTATATTTTTCGATATCTCTACGTTTTGATGATCACAAAATGTAAAATCATTAAACGAAAGATTATGACGTAAACAAGTATTTAGTTGTAAATATTTACTTCTACAACTTAATCACTTAAGGTATGAATAAACAAATGCCTAATGCATTATATGATCAAAGGAACTATTTCTTTATCACTAGATTTTTTATAAAATGATACAAACATTTTATATCTTTTACAAAATCATTTTTGGAAATTATAGGAAAATGTTTAATCCATAATAAATTTATGAATTCAAATTTTCAACCAAAAATGGCAAAAATATTCCAGAAAAACCTTCCCCACAAAAAGACAAAGCTGGGCAACGGATATAAGGGGCGGCCCCCTTAATTAACTAGGCGGCCCCCTTAATTATTAAGGGGACCGGCCCCCTATTTAAGGGGACCGCCCCGCTCCTCTAGCCCCCAGCTTTGCCTATAAATATTGGTTCATTCCTGGACTTTTTCCTTACCTTTTGCACCCCAAACCTTCTATTCTAAATCTCTTCTTATATCTTTCTAAATCCTTTCTAAATCCTTTGATCATATATTCTTAAGCATTGGTTTCTAAGTGATCCAAGCTTCCACCATCCAAGTGCAAAAGAAGAATACTTCTATCAAACAAGACTAGAAGTATTACAACTTAGTATCATCTTGTTACCTAAGTTGTTAATTTAGTAAACTTTGTAAATCATTCATTCATTTGTGTATATGGTGTGTATATTAGGTTGAACATAAGTGATTAGATTAGTGTAGTGTGTAAGTAGTGAAGAAGGTGTATAAGTAGTTGTGTTGTAAAGAAGAAGTGTAGAAGTATTGTAAAGTGGTCAAGTAGTTGCGGTGTAAAGAAGTTGTGAAGCCGTCGTAAAGAAGTCGTGAAATAGTGAAGAAGTACGAGTCGCGAAGGAGTAAAGAAATACAAGTAGTGAAGTTGTGAAGAAGTTAAGGTGTGTAAGTAGTGAAGGTGTGAAGAAGTAGAAGAGTATATAAGTAGTGCTAGATCGTGAAATAGTTGTGAAGCCGTTGTGAAGAATCTGTGAAGCCGTAGTGAATAAGTTGTGAAGAAGTCGTGAAGAAGTTGTGATTGAAGTCGTGAGATTGGTTCTAGCTACGATTAGAACTTGACATTTAGCTTTGTGTCGTAAAATTGGTGTAAGCGAAAGTTGTGTAAGGTTTTCTCCGCCACAAGGGAGCTTGTTGAAGTAGTGAAGAAAACTCTCGAGCTAGGTGCTCGGGGAGTGGAGTAGGGCAAGGAATGTGTCCTTGTAGCCGAACCACTATAAATCCCTCGTGTCTCGGTTTGATCTTTCCATCCCTTACTTACTTCTTTATTTATATCGTCATTACTTTCATACATATAGGCATATATAATTGTTAGTATTATTTAGAATTTGATTTCACATAAAGATTAATTTAAAACTCCATTCATAAAAACATAACTTTCATAACAAATAAAAAAAGGATACACATATAATTAATAATATTGTTCAAGCAATATTTTTCACATAAACTATAATCTAAGTTTTTAAAAGGAAACAAAGTTTTCGTAATAAATTAAAAAGACGTAAAACTATTCAACCCTCCCCCCCCTTCTAGTTTTCCATAATTGGTATCAGAGCCAGGTTCAAACAAGATTTTTAAAATATATTGTATTTTAAAACTTGAATCGATCTATGGAATCGGAAAAATATTTAGAAGGGCAATCTATGCATAAACCACCACTATTTGAAAATTATAGCTTTCTTGAATGGAAAAATAAATTTGAAAATTATGTGAAATCAATTGATCTAGATCTTTGGCATGTCATTTCGATTGGTGATTTTTAACGGATTTTGAAAGTCAAAATGATTATTTCAAAACAAAGAATAACAAAAATAATAAAGCTAAAATAATTATTTATAAAGCCTTGCCGAAAGTTGAATATGAAAAAGTATTCTTCTGTCAAACGGCTAATGACATTTGGAAAAGTCTCTTAAACTTTCATCAAGAAAAATGTCAAGCCAAAGATGAGGAATTTGATCTTGTACATGAATTAGTTGTCCTAGAAAATTTAATAGATAAACATTTAGATAAAATAGATACATGTGCTACTAGTTCAAATGTTTTTAATGAAGGTATTAATGACGAAGACTACATGGATCAACTCCGAAGTGAACTCAATTCAAAATCATGGAGTGAGACAGACAAAGAAGAAGATTACTATCCGATATGTGAAGAATGCAAATTAGATAAAACTCCAAATAAGGTACAATCCGAAACCGAACATTTTTGCTATGATCAATTCATTTTAGAATTTTCAAAATTAGAAAATGAGTTTAAACATTTTTGCAACATAGATCTAAAAACCATTTCTAAACATGAATCATCAAAAACTTTTGAAAGTAATTTTGAAAAAGAAATAATTTTAGAAGATAAAATGTCTAGACTTGAAAATAATATTGAAATTGATCTAGAATGCAAAACATGTCAAGAATATAAGCATGAAATTAAAAGATTAAATGAAAGAGCAAAAATATTAGCTAAATTTGAAGAAAGTTCCAAATCTCTTAAATACCTACTAAGTTGTCAAAATCCATTCGAAAATAAAACCGGTTTAGGATTTAGTTCGGATAACTCATCAACAAGTAAATCAAAACAAATTAAATTTGTAAAACCTAGTAGAAAAATTTAGAAATAAGGTTATTTACAATGATTATAAATAATACAAGTCAAGAAATCCATTGTTTGTACATTAAAACAAACTGTTAAGGAATTTTTGTACTTCTTGGAGACATCCTCACCATGTGCATACAAATGCAATGGGTGTCCTCAACTAACCATCTCGAACCCATAAGAATTCGGGTACCAAGCTGTTTTACTTGATTAGGTGATAAACGCACAAAGGAAAGAAACTCAATCTTACGTCAACCTACTCACATTCGAAACGTGCGCGTGAAGACAAATGAATTATCTAATCTTGAATCACACTCAATATCTCAAATGATAATCCATCTCAAGAAATAGCTAATGACGTAGTAGAATATTAATGGTGCGGCTATTGAAGAATTAATGAAGATATCTCTACTACTTAATCGGAAATTTTGAGAAATCTACAAAGTAACTTTTAAACTAGTACTTGTTGAAAAAGCATGATGTGGTTGCAATGAAGATGTGAAAGTCTCAACAAAAGACGCTATATGCATCAAGGCTAAGACATCAAATGAGTCAAGTACAAGACATGTTCGGGTCAAGCCGTTTTGGTCTAATAAGGCGTTAGAAGCCTGCTATGATATACTTTCATACCTGGGTTATCTTGAAGACTCATCTATCATCCACAACTTCGTTTACCATCCTGGATATTACGAAGAAAAGCTGGACATAAGGTACGTTCTCTTTTTAAATTTCATGAGCAGTTACTTCATACATATAGTCTTATAAGTCATTGCCATAGTATATGCTTAGTTTGATAGGTTGCATTGCCTTTACACTTTTAGTTATATCCGTTTTACGATTTAATAAACTAGAAACCATTTAGTTAGCCATCTAAGTATTAAATGTAGTGCTCACTATCGAACTCATTCTTCATCTAGCCTTCTCAAATTAAATATGGAAATCTTCTATGTCCACTAGTAGAAAACTCATGTAGATGAAGCAAGTAAAGTAGATTAATTATTAACATAGAAGTAGGATTAGATATATCACAATATAACCTATGAATGAAGCAATCTCTTATAGACTATGGCATTAAGGTAGATAATGTGCGAAATCAAAGGAGCCATATAAGCATATATCTCATTCTTGCATCAAACATATAGAATCTAGTCATCACTTCCTTATGATCATAGAATATGTAGAAAGGGGTAGCATGTGACAATAGCCTTAACCAATTCCCTTGAGCATGAGATCTTTTACAACCATTTTTTTAAATCTATGATTAATGGTATTTTTTTTATAAGCAAAAAGTTCACATTTTGGAAAAATGATTTTTCAAAAGATTATGCCACCTTTCTACCTAACATGTTTTACCATCCCTCCTTTCTTCCTAACTTTCGTCCATAATTATGTGTTTATCAAAGCCAAAGATTGAAAAATTTTGTTTTCTTTCCTCATAAAAACATTTTGAAATAAAACCAAATCTATTTTATTAAAATCATTTTCACATCCACATAAAAACCTACTCTCAAACATTGTTAAATAATGCTAAAAACGCTTATTTAAATCATGCATGGTGATCTTATATTTTTCATCTATACTTGTGTATATGACATTTATAAGTGAACTAAATCGAATCTGAAAAATCATGGTTTACCCATTAAGATCTCGCTTGGTACAAGTCTAGAAGTCCATGCTATCACAACTCCCCATTCCTTTGCACATAAACACTCATTAGGATTAATTAATTAGCTTATTAATCTTCCTAAAAATGATATTATGAATGACTTGGTGTTATGTATTGTTTTCTTGTCCATATATATATATATATTACTTGCTTAATGAGTAGGTTGCATGCTAGATAAAAATGCTTAATGTCTTTAATAAATATGCTTTGCATACATAAGTTATTAAATGCTAAATTGCCTCAAGGAGTTGGACTTGCTTGAAACAAAACCTAAAAACACAACCTTTTCTAAAATTTTCTGCCAAAAACCCCTTTCTGGTAATTTGGGAAACAATAGATGGGCGGCCCCCTTAATTTATCAGGCGTCCCCCTTAATATTTAAGGGGATCGGCCCTATTTAAGGGGACCGGCCATCTGCTTGTCGGGGTCACTGTTTTCTTTTTCACTTTTAGCCCATTTCATCCTACACTTCCCAAAATTCACAAACATATTTTGTCCTAAACCACCAACCAAAATTTATCTTCCTCAACCACATCATTCTTACACTATAAATACCCTTCTCCATCATTAATGCACATCCATCCAAACATGTCATCTCTTAACAACCCAAGATCCAAGCCTTCAAGAGTTGCTAAAATCTCCGTAAGGCCCGTCTGGAGAAGAAAGCTTGACACTTGTCATAACTCCAACTCAACAAATGATGTTGTTCCAAATCAACCAACACCTAAGCCTCATGCTCACCCTAATGAACCCTTTCACAAACATAACCAATCATCCATCCTTGCTCCCAAAAATACACCTTCATCTCACCCATATGATTCATATGAAGAGCATGATCAATCCCAAAACAATAATCCCAATCTCACTCACAACACCTCACATCTTATTCAACCTACCAATGTATCATCCAAAACACTCACCACTCTTGGAATATCCTCTTCTTCCATATCTCCATCCTCATCCACTCATGATTACCCAAGCTCACAAATGTCTCCACCACCAAGAGTATCACCACCACCTCTTACCAATTCACATGTTACTCCTATATTGCATGTCCAAACATCCATCCCAAATAACAACCACACTCCACCATCATCACCTTCCTCCGAACACTTGAAGTTTATTGAAGAACTCAAGGAAGCCCATGAGCTTAATGCTCTTCTTGCTCTACACCTTGCTCAACGCAACTTAGATCAACCTTCATCTAGCTCTCCCTTATCACCCCACAACTTGAATCAAGTTGAGAAACATGTCAACAATTGTCCTTGTTGCATCTTTCTCTAAAAACAAAACATTGCATTAAATGAGCACTTCACTTGGATTGAGTATCTTCTCACTAGATCGCATCCAACACCCTCACTTGAACAACATCAAAACCCTCAATCAACATGTTTCACTCCAAACTCTTCACCTCCAATCTCTCCACCACCAAACTCTCTAACATCTATGCACCCAAAAATATACCTCCATTAATCCAACGTTCTTACCCTCACTCAACCACCTCCATTCCAAACACTCCACCATCAACAATCCAAGCATACTATATGCCTATTTTTCTTGTTTCTCAAACAAAATAGTTCAAGTTTTTATGTTGCAAGCAAGTCCGATGGCTCTCTTTGGCAAATTAGAATTTTCTACTTATTGTATGCTCTAAGCATAATAAATGTTGTATCAATGATTATGTTTTTCACATAATCACTTTGAATTAATGTATGTTTTGTTTCATGTCCTTAATATTTGATTGCTATGCTTGTTGCTCTTATATTTCATATTATGTCACATATATGCTTGTGCTTCTAATATTTTTCTTGCAAGTATTCCATATCTCGATTCCTTGGTGCCCTCAAACGAGGGGGAGCACACATCAAGGGGGAGTTCTCGTTCCGACAAATTTCGTATCCAAAACTTGTCGGCATAACCTTTTTGATTCTACAAAAAGGGGGAGAAGTAGATATAAACTCACTAAATACTTGTCTAAAAATTAATTTTTCAATTTAATGAGTTTAGATTTTGTAATCATCAAAAAGAGGGAGATTGTTGATATAAATAATGCCTAAATATGTTATTAATATTTTCCGATATCTCTACGTTTTGATGATCACAAAATGTAAAATCATTAAACGAAAGATTATGACGTAAACAAGTATTTAGTTGTAAATATTTACTTCTACAACTTAATCACTTAAGGTATGAATAAACAAATGCCTAATGCATTATATGATCAAAGAAACTTTTTCTTAATCTCTAGATTTTTTATAAAATGATACAAACATTTTATATCTTTTACAAAATCATTCTTGGAAATTAAAGGAAAATGTTTAATCCATAATAAATTTATGAATTCAAATTTTTAACCAAAAATGGCAAAAATGTTCCAGAAAAACCTTCCCCACAAAAAGACAAAGCTGGGCAACGGATATAAGGGGCGCCCCCCTTAATTAACTAGGCGCCCCCCTTAATTATTAAGGGGACCGCCCCGCTCCTCTAGCCCCTAGCTTTGCCTATAAGTACTGGTTCATTTCTGGACTTTTTCCTCACCTTTTGCACCCCAAACCTTCTGTTCTAAATCTCTTCTTATATCTTTCTAAATCCTTTCTAAATCCTTTGATCATATATTCTTAAGCATTGGTTTCTAAATGATCCAAGCTTCCACCATTCAAGTGCAAAAGAAGAATACTTCTATCAAACAAGACTAGAAGTATTACAACTTAGTATCATCTTGTTACCTAAGTTGTTAGTTTAGTAAACTTTGTAAATCATTCATTCATTTGTGTATAAGGTGTGTATATTAGGTTGAACATACGTGATTAGATTAGTGTAGTGTGTAAGTAGTGAAGAAGGTGTAAAAGTAGTTGTGTTGTAAAGAAGAAGTATAGAAGTATTGTAAAGTGGTGAAGTAGTTGCGGTGTAAAGAAGTTGTGAAGCCGTCGTAAAGAAGTCGTGAAATATTGAAGAAGTACAAGTCGCAAAGGAGTAAAGAAATACAAGTAGTGAAGTTGTGAAGATGTTAAGGTGTGTAATTAGTGAAGGTGTGAAGAAGTAGAAGAGTATATAAGTAGTGTTAGATCGTGAAATAGTTGTAAAGCCGTTGTGAAGAAGTTGTGAAGCCGTAGTGAAGAAGTTGTGAAGAAGTCGTGAAGAAGTTGTGATTGAAGTCGTGAGATTGGTTCTAGCTACGATTAGAACTCGACATTTAGCTTTGTGTCGTAAAATTGGTGTAAGCGAAAGTTGTGTAAGGTTTCTCCGCCATAAGGGAGCTTGTTGAAGTAGTGAAGAAAACTCTCGAGCTAGGTGCTCGGGGAGTGGAGTAGGGCAAGGAAGGTGCCCTTGTAGCCGAACCACTATAAATCCCTCGTGTCTCGGTTTGATCTTTCCATCCCTTACTTACTTCTTTATTTATATCGTCATTACTTTCATACATATAGGCATATATAATTGTTAGTATTATTTAGAATTTGATTTCACATAAAGATCAATTTAAAACTCCATTCATAAAAACATAACTTTCATAACAAATCTAAAAAGGATACACATATAATTAATAATATTGTTCAAGCAATATTTTTCACCTAAACTATAATCTAAGTTTTTAAAAGGAAACAAGGTTTTTGTAATAAATTAAAAAGATGTAAAACTATTCAACCCCCCTCCCCCCTTCTAGTTTTCCACACAAGGAACCAAATGGAGGGTTCCTTGCTTGTTACAGAAAGGTAACTTGGGTGAAAATTTGAATTTTCAAATTTTGGTGGGAAATGGATTTCTTATAGTTCTAAGTGTGTCGTGATCCTAATGTGCTTAATTATCAGTGGAAGAAACCTAAGAACTAGAATCAATAATCTAAGGAGCGGGATTAGACGGGAAATTTGAAACATGTTACTGTTGAATGACGGATCCAACCGATAACAAGTGCGGACCTAAGATTTTGGTTCCGCATAATCTGCAGGGCTAAATTTGGCGGAGCCAAAATATTCAACAGACGGAACCCAAAATTTGGTTCCGCCAGATGGAATTTCTTAACAGAGAGCATGTCAAAATGCTCGAAACCCGTTCAATTCCCGAAAATTATCCTAAAACCTATGTAACTACTTAGTTATGATTGATTAAACACAAAAACACATGTTCTAACACATGTGTACATATAAATCAAACCAAGGATATTGAACTTACCATATAAGTAGGTTAAGCCAAACGGTGGCTTAAATACGGAAAATCGATAACATCTAGTGTTATCATCCTGCATTGTTACGTTAGTTCACATAAATGTATAATACCAACGTAATATCCTAAAAACACAACAATTCATCACATCATTGTTTGAAATTGTCTTATACCAAACACTCCCTAATCTTCACTTCTTGTTGAGCTTCTTGTTAAGCTTCATGATCCAACGTCCAATATTCTTCATCATTCCTCTTGTTTGTCGGAACTCCTCGGATTGGTTCTCGATGGGAGGAAGTTGACTCATGTATTCGGGTGGAGGAATCCTAGAATTTGGCAAACCATCATCCTCACTAACCGATGATGATGATGATGATGATGATGAGGTTGGAGGATGAGCACGTTTTCCTCTTGACACGGCTACTCTATGATCACTAAGAGGTACAAAGATATGTTCAATTTCGGAGTAGTCGGGAAGGAAACCTCTAGCATTTGGAGGAATGGGTGCAAAAGCTCTAAAGAGACGGGTAAGAAGCATCCCGTAAGGCATGGTGGCGGTACCCAAAACCAGAATATCGACCATTCTTTTGGCGATATAGTAGGCTACGTTGAATGGTTGGTGGGTAGACACACAAAAGAGCATGTGGCAAAGGCTTGCATTTAGGTGATCCCTATTTCCTATTGTGCACAACACGTTAGCTCTAAAGACCTCTTCTAACTTTCTAAATTGAGGACTAAGCTCGTTTAGCTCCATGCCAAACGAGTCTCTATCAACCTCTTTACCTCGACTTTTCCTAGTATGGGTGATCCTAGGTATGAAGAGATGATCACGTATGGTTTCT
Organism: Artemisia tridentata subsp. tridentata; assembly: GCA_021014915.2. NCBI lineage: Eukaryota > Viridiplantae > Streptophyta > Magnoliopsida > Asterales > Asteraceae > Artemisia > Artemisia tridentata. The sequence continues at coordinate 217,150,492 of CP139509.1, forward strand.
TTTGGAGTTAGTGGTGTGTCATAAGGATGAATACGATCATGGAGAGAATCTAAGATTGACAATGACCACTTGTCGGAATAAAGGCAAGTGCCTTGACCCGGAATTTCTAGGACTTTCGCAAATTGGTTCAAAGGGATGGTGTATTCATGTTGGTTAACTTTGAAGTGGATGCTCATGAGGCCATAGTCGTTTGAACTAAGAACAACGCTAGCATAAAACTCTAGCACAAACCTAGGGATTATGGGTTCATCTATATCTAGAAGGCAATCAAAGTGGATGGCGGCTAGTTGTTCACGGATATTGGTTCCTTCTAAGAATGAGGGGTCTATGGTTCTACCCTCGTGAACATAACGTTTTTCTAAAGCCTTAAAGATTTTGACTTGGTCGCTAGAGAGTCCTTTGGTTTTATGGTGTTGAGATAGGTATTTGAGGGTTTCTTTGTGATCATAGTATGTCGCGGGAGGCATGATTATCCTAGACATAAAAATTACATAGTTTAGTTAAAACTATCAAAAATACGTATATAAATTTCTAGTGTGTGCCTACATGGGGACAATGTGGAGATGCGGTTATCTCGACTCCTTTTGATGCATGAAAATTTTGTTTATGCAAGTTTTATGACAAAACGAGAAATAACCCAAACGCTCCTACTTCAATGTAGCTTCGATTAAATGTACCCAAAAATACATATTAGTTATGTATTCCCTTTAGCATCCAAGAGACATTATGCAAGTGATGTTTAAAACATAACGTTTTTATTTGTATGAACAATGTGCAAAAAAAAATCATTTTTCCTAGTCGTGAGAAGTTTTTTATAAAAATTTCTCATGTGTTTTTTGATGAATTATGATAATGCCTTATGATATATGATTCCTAACTAAGGAAAACATGATTTGTTATGCTATTCAGTAAATATGCTTCATGATTTTGCAAAAAATATGCATAACCCCAAGTTTTGATTTTGTGCATGAAATAGAAATCCTAGACTCAGATCAGGAATGTAGATATGATTAGGATACTTACAGAGAGGTTAAAATCACAAATTGGTTGAGGGGGATACCTAAATTGTGAGTTTGGTTTATTTTGAGTCGAGTTCCAGTAGCTTGTATGTTTTGGGGAATGTGATACACAGTACAGGGTGTTTGTTTAATATACTAGAAAACTGACTCAGGAACCCACAGATTTGGCGGAGCCAAAATGTGGGTTCCGTGCGTGTTGTCGATTGGTTCCGTGGGAACCAGTTTGACAATTGGTTATTTTTGACGTGTTTGGTTAATCTAAGGTTTAAGCTAAGGTTCTAACTACACATTTGGTTCCATTAATCCTAAACCAAGTCTAAGGAAGTTGAAGGGTGCTCTCTTAAGAGGTTTTGTGAGAATGTCGGCAATGTTGTCCTCTGAGGATACTTTCTCGATTGAGATGTTTCCCTTTTGAACATTGTCGCGTAGGAAGTGGTGACGTATTTCTATGTGTTTGGTTCTAGCGTGTTGGACTGGATTTTTGCTAAGGTCGATAGCTCCTTTGTTGTAGCAAAGAATGGGAATGTCGTTGAGTTCAATTCCATAGTCGACGAGAGCTTGTTTCATCCACAGTGCTTGTTGACACGCCTTTCCTGCAGACACGTACTCGGCTTCGGTTGTTGAAATTACTAAGGCCGTTTGTTTCTTTGAGAACCATGCGGTAAGACAATGTCCAACAAAAGTACAAATACCACTTGTACTTTTTCTATCAACATAGTCACCGGCATGGTCTGAGTCGGCATACACTATGGTTTCTATTCTCGTTCCTTTGGGATACCATAATCCTAAATGTGTAGTACCTTTAATATATCTAAAAATACGTTTGACGGCTTCAAGATGGGATGTTTTGGGATCTTCTTGAAAGCGTGCACATAGACAAACACTAAACATAATGTCGGGTCTACTAGCCGTTAGATAGAGTAGACTACCAATCATTCCTCTATATTTAGTGCTATCTACGGATTCACCTTCTTTATCCTTTGTGAGTTTGGTTTCGGAGGACATGGGTGTTTTCATGGGTTTGGAATCTTCAAGACCAAATTTCTTAAGCATATCCTTTATATACTTAGATTGGTTGAAGAATATCCCATCTTCTAATTGTTTAATTTGGAGACCTAAGAAAAAGTTTAGTTCCCCCATCATACTCATTTCAAACTCATTTTCGAAAAATCATCACATAACTCTTGACAAGTTGATCTGAATATGATGTCATCCACATATATTTGAACTATGATTATATGTGATCCATTTTTCTTAGTGAAAAGAGTGTTGTCTACTAGGCCCATGGTATACTTATGGTCAACTAGGAAAGTCTTAAGTCGATCATACCAAGCTTTTGGTGCTTGTTTAAGTCCGTATAAAGCCTTTTTAAGTTTATAGACATGATTTGGTTTTTCAAAATCGGCAAAGCCGGGAGGTTGTGCAACATACACTTTCTCATTAATAAAACCATTTAGAAATGCACTTTTGACATCCATTTGAAAAAGTTTAAAGTCATGTGCACATGTATATGCAAGTAGTATTCTAATAGACTCGAGTCTAGCTACCAGTGCATATGTTTCGTCGTAATCTATACCTTCTTGTTGATTGTAGTCTTGAGCTACTAGCCTAGCTTTGTTTCTAGACACTACTCCATTTTCATCCATTTTGTTCCTAAACACCTATTTAGTTCCAATTATGGTTTGACACTTTGGTTGAGGGACTAATGTCCAAACGTCGTTTCTAACAAATTAATTAAGTTCTTCTTGCATCGCTACGACCCAAGATTCGTCTTTTATGGCCTCATTTATATTTTTGGGCTCAATTGTTGAACTAAAACAAAAGAATTATTTTGATATTAAACTCTTGATCTTAAGGTTCTTTCGTTAATTTCTCCTATGACGTTATCTAATGGATGACTTTTGGATTCTTTGATGTTGACTATTTCCCTATTCACGGGTTCTTCTTCTTTGTCATTTTCTACATTTTCTTGGTTTTCAACCATTTGACTTTCAACTAAATCATCATCTACCAAAGGTGATGTCTTAGAGGGAGGTGGAGTTTCGTCGAATGTTATGTTCAACAATTCCTCGACTCTTTGAGGTTTCTTTGTTTAAGACAATGTATGCTTTACTATTTTGCGAGTATCCAAGGAATACACCTTCATAAGACTTTGGGTCAAACTTGGTGAGATAATCCTTAGTGTTTAAAATGAAGCACTTGCTTCCAAAAACTCTAAAATATCCTAAAGTAGGCTTTTTGCCTCTATAAAGCTCATATGGTGTTTTATTAAAAACTGGCCTAATTAAGACTCTATTTAGAATGTATGTTGATGTGTCTACGGCATTACACCAAAACTTTTGTGGTATATTTTGTTCGTTTAGCATTGTTCGACTCATTTCTTGGAGTGTTCTATTCTTACGTTCTACTACACCATTTGATTGAGGGGTTCAAGGAGCCAAGAAATTATGTGTTATGCCATTAGCATCACAAAAAGCTCTGAATTGGGTTTCGTTATCAAATTCATGACCGTGGTCTGTTCTAATTCACACAATGCTATTTCCTATTTGATTTTGAATTTTCTTACTTAGAATTTCGAATTTATCAAATGCTTCGTTTTTAGTTTTCAAAAACTTAGTCCAAGTATACCTAGAGTAATCATCGACTATTACCAAAGTATAGAAGTTTCCTCCATAGCTTTGTATAGCGGATGGACCAAACAAATCCATATGCAACAATTCTAGACACCTAGATGTAGACACCATGTTTTTAGCCTTATGGCTATTATGAACTTGTTTCCCAATTTTGCAAGCATCACAAAAGTGTTGGTCGTATTTCAACTTGGGTAAGTTCCTAACGAGTTCCTTAGATGATAAGGATTGGATGAGTCTCATGTTTGCGTGGCCTAAGCATCTATGCCACAGAGTAGAGTTGTCGTCTAAGGAGGTGAGACAAAGTTTGTCTTTAGATGTTTTGTCTAATTTCATAACGTAAACGTTATTCTTCAAAACACCTTTTCCTACGGTTATGCCATTTTTAAGTATCTTACTTCCGTTTTCACTGAAAAAGACGTCATACTTTTTACGGCATAATTGACTTATACTAAGCAAGTTAAAACCTAAGTTATCTACATGAGCAACATCATCAATAGTGAGAGTGTCATGAGAGATCGTACCTTTTCCGATGATTTTGCTTTTAAGCTTGCTACCAAAAGTAACATTACCTCCGTCGTACACTTGGTAGGTTGAGAAAAGGCCTTTGTTTCCCGTCATGTGTCTTGAACACCCACTATCTTTGATCCATTCGTTCAGTTCTAACCTGACTTTCAAGCACACCTAAGTTAAAGAGAAACTCAAGCGTTTGGTCCCCAATATCTCATGGGTCCATTTGGGTTAAACATAGCATTATCTTGATTCATGTATGGAAACGGTGGATATGGGTTCCATGGCATGTAGTTGGGACTTTGATAGTTTCTAGGTATGTTTGGGTTCCAACTGTTTTGATAATGATGTTGAGAGTTGTAGTTACTCTTTGGAAAGGGGCATTTGGGAATGGAAGTTCTAGGTCTCTGTTGAACCGTTTTAGTCCTAAACTCATTTTTAACTTTTCCTAATCCTACAGCAACTGCTGGTTTTTGTTTGTTAACAATTGTACTAGTGCTAGGTTTTCTCGTGACTTTAACAAATTCAGTACGGTCTGAAGTACAACACTACAAAAAAAAGGCTTTTAGAGACTGAATTTATAGGGACTGATATATCAGTCGCTGATACATAGCATCGGTAACTGAAACATCAGTTACTGATACTTTTAAGGACTGACCTTTTATTGACTGATTGTGGCGACTAAAAATCAGTCCTCGATTCAGTGACCCCATATCTGAGACTAAATTTCAGTTACTAATATGCCTGTACGGGAAAAAAATTGGAGGCAAATTTGTTAGTGACTGAATAAGGGTGACAATTCAGTCCCTAGTACATGTACATCATATCTAAGACTAAATTTCAGTTACAAATATATTTGCGCAATAAAAAATTTTGGCGGAAAATTTGTTAGCGACTGAATTATAGTCACAGTTCGGTCCCTAATACATGGAGATCATAGCTAAGACTAAGTTTCAGTTACAAAATATGTCTACACAATAAAAAGGTTTGGAGGGAAAATTTTTAGTGACTGAATTTCAGTCACTGTTGCGTCCCTATTACATGGACATCATACCTAAGACTAAAATTCAGTTACAAATATGTTTGCGCAATAAAAAAAGTTTGGAGGGAAATTTGTTAGTGACTGAATTTGAATCACAACTCAGTCCCTAATACATGGACATCATAGCTAAGACTAAAACGTATAAAAATGGGCGTAAACGTAAAAAAAGGACTAAAACGGATGAAAACGTATAAAAACGTTAAAATATAACAGACAAAAACTGATGAAAACATAAAAATGCGGATGAAATCGTATACAAACGGACAAAAACGGATGAAAACATATACAAACGTAAAAAAAAGGGACTAAAATTGATGAAAACGTATAAAAACGGACGATAATGTAAAAAAACGGACGAAAACGTAAAAAATGAACAAAAACGTAAAAAAGGGACGAAAATGTATAAAAACAGACGAAAACGTAAAAAACAGACAAAATCGTATAAAAACAGATAAAAACTGACAAAAACGGCCGAAAATGGATTACCGACAGAATATACGCTTCTATATATTGTAATGTACTACACTTGTTTTTAAGACCTACATATATTGGTATCGTTGTTAGTAATTGTAACTTTGTATATAAACCTATTTACGGATTGCTATTTATGTGTAACACTTAGGGGTTCACACACGAAACCTCGGTTTATACCCCCGTGACGTGGGAACTCGAGCAGAATTCAAGTTTTCAGACGTTCATAACATATTTAGTATTCACCGATGGCTTTCATTTTGAGTGTTGACAATTTAAGACGTGTAATCGGGATAATGACATCAATCAGTTGCTTCATCGAGCGCGACATCCCTTTTAAAGAAACGATTATTATGTTCTTACCATATATAATAAGTCGTGGTGCCTATAGCAATCGTCAATCCACTATACTATACACACCACTTCCATTCAAGATAATAACAAGAAAGTTGCATATAGGCATATAGCCAATCAACGCACTCTACTTTACACACCACGTGGACCATCATATTGCCTTTACGGGTTCTCACACCCACTAGTACAAAAATGGGATTTAGTCACACATGCAGTTTTTCGAACGACCACACAGTAACTTTTTTATGTGACTAAATGTACCAGAATAAAATAAACAGCCACACTTGATCCGACTTGTGTGACCATTTCGGAATTACATCTGAGGCTACAGCCACACATTTGAATTTTTTCGTGACTAGAGGTATCTGGTAAAACTTGTTTTGATTTTTTAGTCACTTATAATTTGGGATGTGTGACAGATACAAATAAGTTTGAAACATTAGTCACACTATATATATATACATATGTGACAAATATATGTCACACAATTGAAAAGTGTGACCAAAATCCATATATAGTCACATGAAGTAATTGTGTATGTGGCTAAATCATATACTTAAGTTTGTCACACATTATTTAAATGTAAGTTAGAAGCATTAGTCACGATATGCATTTAAAAGTGACATTTAAACAGTGTGATCAAATGTCATATATGGTCACACTTTTGCTTTTATAGTTCAAATATTTTATAAACTGATTTTACAATATTTCTCAAATTTTGATATCCCTCACATATTTTCACTACTGCCACTCACTTTTTTCCCCAAAAATCAAATTTATATTTTCATTCTCCCTCAAATAGTTATAGTCACGTATTTTCACTTATCCCGCCCACTATTTTCACTACTCCCACACTTATCTCATCCTCTTGCTCTCTTCTCTGCCCCAACCACAAACCATCATCTCAGGTATCTTCATGATTCTATAATCAAAACACAGAGGCGAGAGGCGAAACCTTACAGGGCAAGCATCGATTCGTTTTCCATCATCTCAGGTATCGTCATGATTCTATAATCAAAACACACAATTGGATTCAATCACAAAGAATCAAATCGTTTGTAAAAAAAAAAAAGGAAAGAGATTGTACAGGTAATTAGGGTTAGGGTTTTGAATTTGCAGGGGTAGGTGAGGGGATTTTGTGATTCGACCTGGAAAAAAGAACTGGTGTTTGTTTGTTTGAATTAAAAATTCAATTGAAGGTATTGACGGATTTTATTTGTATAAAAACATTAGTTTTGATGGTATTGTACTTAAACTTATCAGAATAGAATCAATACCGGTTATCTATATACCGGTCGATTATTAGGGTTTTGTTTATATTATTGTTGATGTGAGATTGCTGCGTTTTGATTGTCGATTTTCTTTGAAGCTTAACTGTTCCATTATAATCGGATTTGAGTTTTTGGCTGGCACCTACTGCTCGCAGAATGCTTGCTTTGGTACCTGATTTATTGGGGTAAGGTCACTCGTATACTCTGCTCTACTATCTTTGGCTATGGTCAACTATGGGGTGCATTAACGTGTATTGGTTATGGCGCACCTCAAAGATTTCTGTCTTTGTTTTTTGCATAAATTTGGCGTCATCTGTTACACACGATCTGAATTCATACCTATTGTGTGGTCTTTTTGTAGTTACTTGCTAAAGCGATCTCACTTTGACCTGCTTCAATATCTGTTCTGTAGGTTGCGGAAGTTGCTCACTTTGATCTCACTTTGACTTTTCTGGCACACCACATGTCCCTGTATACGTTATGTTACCAGTGAGTTTTTCGATATTTTCTATTTGTTGCCTCTGGTCTGAAAACACGTACATCCTTATTTTGTTTGTTTCTTTTTTCTTGTCTCATGTCTCATATTACTACAGGTTGCAAAAGAACAAGCTGATGTCATTGTTATGGATGATGATTTCGCAACCATTGTTAAAGTAGCCAAATGGGGACCTGCAGTATACATTAACTTTCAAAAGTTTGTCCAGTTCCAGTTGACAGTCAATATTTTTGCTCTCATGATCAACTTTGTTTCTGCATGCATCACAGGTGCATTCTTTATACCTCACATGTTCAAATGGGTAGGCTAGGTAATGGGTAAAAATGGATTAAGGTTGAAACGGGTCATTCTTAGCATAAAGACTTGAGTCGGATCACAAACGTGTTTTTCCATCTTTTAAGTTGATAATTAATAGATGACGTGCTAATTCCTTAACTGTGATAATCGGATCAATATTAGTAATTATATAAACGATTTTGGATTATATATATTTTTTACCGGGGTACAATGACAAAGTTATATCAGTACTTTGGTAGCAAATTTTAAATATCATAAGTGGGACTGGGCGTAATTCATATGCATAGCTTCTAATGCTTTTACACATTGGACTATTATATAAGCTGAATTTATAGATAGATTTCTGAGAGTACTTTCTTTTATAAGCAAATTAGTATGCTTTTTTTTTTTTTTTTTTTTTTTTTTTTTTTTTTTTCATTATGTTTTAGTTATGGGGCTGAAATGTATTCCAACTACTCACGGGGTCACAAGCTATAACCATAGGTACACCATTTTTTGAGGCTCATCAAGCAATCATTTGTCTTGGGCATCTAACTGGATAGGAATGTATTGATACATATGTTTGGGCCATGCAAATACACTACATGGCTTATACTATTTGACTTTTTTCCCGCACAGTTTTATATTGTTTGTCGTTTTAAGTAGCTGATTTATTTTCAGATTCCTGTTTGTGTCAATTTGCTTGCTTATCATGGCAAGCGTGGATCAAAAAACACACCAGGGAGAAGAAACCGTCATAAAATCATCACTTGAAAGCAATTTACCCGTGGCTGATAAATCATGCCCAGTGTCTTCCACTCCAGTCAAAAAATTGCAGATCCATGAGAGCCAGCGTCTTGATGCTCACTTTGTGTCTCCGATGCCAGAAAAGACTGAGGAGACTTTGAACAGTAGGGTCAACAAGGAATCTGCTGAACTCCCCGAAAAGTGAGTCTTTTAGTACGTACATTATGCTCTTGAGAATATAGTTGAACTTAGTATATTCTGTAATTGAATAAATTTGTGTTTTTACCAGGTACAAATCTCTTTCAGAGCTTTTTGATCGTATGACTACTTCACTAAGGCTGCTCGGTCTGCGTAAACAGTTGCCTACTTTTCGTAATATATGTCGTCAAGTTGAAAATCTCACAGGAAGGTAATAGAAAAATGTAGCCTGTTTTTCTTTTTGAATTGTTGTTGATCGGTAAACTTCTTGGCATGACCCTTTAGGAGCACATTATTTTGCTCATTTAGTAAGTTGTCCTAGGAATAAGGGATTTTTACAGAAGGATATCATACGGGTTTGCGTAGATAGGTAACATAGTTTAGGTGGATTTTTTACTTAATGTAAGGAACTTTGTTTTGAGCAATAAAAGCCAACATCAGGAAAAATTCAACATGGTTAGAGACTCAAAGTTACTCATAGTCAGCTGACATGCCATCTGTTTTACCGCTTAACTGAATCAAATCATGTTTTATTAGAGTTAGTCACCATAAATCAGTTTTTTTGAAAGTTAATTGTTATACTATAGGTGAAAATGAAGTTTTATAATAAAATTTCACCTAACGTAGATTACCTATCTATGCAATTTTTCTAAATGAAATTCTTTATCTATCAGGAGAATATGAGTGTAAATTGATCACATCTGTTTTCTAATTTCCAGGAAGTTTTCGTATAGAAATCTTGCACAGATAAAGTTCATTCTCCCTGAAGCTGTTCAAATTGAAAAGATCTTATTGCACAATAAGAAGACTTTGAGCGTGGAGCACGACATAAAAGTTACGTTGAATTTTGATGTCGTAGAAGGTCACATTGAAAACTCTGCTTACATAGCTCTTTCACACACGTTTTCCAATAGGCTCTTCAAGTTGGTCAATAAACATTCAGAGGTAATTCTTTCCCTTCTTCAGTCACCTGGCTTTTTTTGGGAGTCAAACCCTTTTTCATATCCTAGAGCTGTAACCAAACACATTTTTTCTACCTTGATTACATAAACATATCCTAATACCCCCAACCAAATGGGCCCTAAGTCATGTGAAAAGTTGTTTGTTTTTCACTTAATCAAAAGAAATGACTTAAAATAAAAAGTGATAAAAGTGAGGGTCTCCACATTAAGTCATATGTTAATTAACACAACTTAATTTCTGTCGGCGAGTATTATACTATCGTCATGCTAACTGAGATATGTATATTTGAGTTTCATGAGCCCAAAAAGCTGTTTAGCAGTAATACTTGCAGGTAACTAGAATGAGGTATAACATCCTGATCTCTATTTAAAACAATATTACATCTATATATATATATTATAATAGCTTTCCAAGTTTTGACATTTCTCTTGTATAAATATAGGTAATCTATGATCTGCTCGAAAAATCATCTGGCCATTTGGAACTCAGAGAGGATCCAGAATAGGGGATTATTGTAGCTGGTCTTAGATGTATCAAGGTTATTGGCGTTGTCTTCCCAGGACGGTTATTGTACACTTGTAGAATTTGAGAACGCTGAACTGGGAGTACCCGTCTCTTTTTCAGGTTCCTTTTCTTGTTTCTAAGCTCTTACATTAGATATTGTTTGCCTTTTTTCTATTCAAATATGTTATTTCTGTCATTTTGCTATATTCTCGTCAGGCGATGAGCAAGTTGTAGCAGATCAGAAAACTATGGCAGTTGATAATATGGTCAGCAAGGAAATAACAGAAGAGATTGGAAAAGAGAAAGTCATTGTTAATAATGCTTCTGATACTCAGGAAATGGAAACAGATAAACCACGAGAAGAACCGGCAAGACTAAGTTTAGTGACTTCAACAGAGAAACCGAACGTAAAACAAGCATCAGCAAGCACAGTCTCTGCAAGTAAGCCAGCAAAAAGAAGAATCACTCCAATGGCCATAGATTGATCTAAAGTTTGTTTTGTATCCGTTCTTATAATATTCAAGTGTTTCTTGCAACCCTTTTCCAATATAATTGGTCTGTATAACTTGCAAGAGGCCGCATGATGGTCTTTATATTGAAATCCAATTATTTTTTCGTCCAGATTACTACTGTTATTGATTAACATATATTTTGAAACTAATTTTCAGTCACTAGAAAAACAAATTAAGGACTAATTCATTTGTTTTTTGTGACTAACAATCAGTCTTTAAAGCCTTTCATCGGAGACTAATCAGTTTTTAAATCCTATTATTAGAGACTGATTTGGTACGGTAATCTACAAAACGACGAAACGTATTAGGGACTATAAACAATGTTTATGGACTAATTTTCAGTCCCTAAATCCATGTGTTAGTAACTGATCTAACATAGTATTGGCGACTGACTTTTCAGTTGCCGATAATATGCATTGGGGACTGAAATAACATGATACCAACCCATAGAAATAAGGACTGACTTTTTTATTTTGGAGACTGATCTCTGGTCCTCGTTGGTTCGATACAACAAGGACTGAATTTCAGTTGATAACGTCACTTTCCGTAACTAAGCAACTATAACTGATTAGTGACTAGCAAAATCAGTCCTTGATAGACCATCCGTAACTGATCATGGTGTATCGGAGACTGATTTTTCAGTCTCTGAAAGACTGTTTTTTTGTAGTGCAAGCCTTCTGTTCATCAACAGTACTCGCGGAACCTTTGGCCAATACTGGCGGAACCAAATTTTTGGTTCCGTCAGATCCGTGGGTGTCTGAACTTGTTGGAACAGTATCTTGTACTTTAACGGCTAGTTTCTTAAAACTACTCAAGTTCCTGATTTCATAAAACCTAGCCCGGTTTTATCATGAGGTAATTTTTGAATTTTCATTATCTCATCTGCTAGACTAATATTTTTATCAAACTTTTTAAACTTAGTGATGCGTGGTTTTGCAACCTTACAACAGGTTTTACCTCTCGAGGGATCTCAAGAGGCTTACAACCCCACCAGGCAGTGTACCTGACCGATGTAGTATAGTGTAGTGGTAAGTACGGGGGATTGATCGTTCTCCACAGGGAATAGTGTTCGTTAGGTATGAAAGACTACTCTAATAGGTCTAAGGGTTGAGGAAGATTCTTTTTTTTTTTTTTTTTTTTATGTTTTTATATTTTTTTATGAAAGCAAGTAAAATCTCGGGTTTGAAAGAGTGGGCGGAATTAGTTGCTAGTCAACTAACCCAAATTACTACGAATGCAAATAAAATAAATAACTGAAAATAAAAAGTTGGTGAAAACTTAAGTGTAGAGAAATGTGTTTACTTAGATTTCCTTACTCCCTAACTATCTTTTACCGGTTGATTAGTGTGTATTAGTCGCGTGGATGACGGGTGTATTCCTTAATACCAATCGTGGGGTGGCGTACGTACTTCCCCAACTCTACAAGCTCCTACTTCACTCCTATGTCGAGCCGGCTAGGAAGCTCCTAACATGGGATCACTAGAATTCGCTTGTGCATTAAATACAACCATAAAAATCTTTAGTACGCATTTGGTTCATGTTTCTTAAGACGTTCAAGCAAGTTACCGAATAGGAAGTTAGCCAGTTTTCTTAAGCCTAACATAGATAAACAATCATCCAATACAACTAATAACACACTAATAACCAATAATCAATAGCTATGTTTCATTAGATCTAAGCAAACACAAGATAAATCTAGCCTAACATATTAATCAAAAGACAAGAACAAGATAGAATCAAACAACACATAGACATATTGAATGATTAATTGATAACTTATCTTCAATGTAACATGGAAGATCTCAAGGCAAAAAGCCTTGAAAAAGATGCTAAAATCGTCTTAGGGTTTTCTCCCAAAAATTCCACACTAAGTTCCACACTTATGACAAAGAATTGCAAAACTATATATAGATTTTTACATCTGACGGCGTCACGTTATGGAGTGTGACGCCGTCACCTCGCCGCTTTTAGGGTTCTCGGGTGACCTTCTTGACGCCGTCCCTCTTTAGCTCTCCAAAATCCGTTCTGGCTTATCAAGGCTTGACGCCGTCAGACCTTGAACGTGACGCCGTCCCTCTTTGAATTAAGCCGTGACGCCCTTGATCAGGATAAAGCGTGACGCCGTCAGAATTCACATGCAATTTTCACTGGCTTATCATGAGTAAATTTCACATCCACCTTTTCTTGCCAAGCCATGACGCCGTCTGGAGTAAATCCTGACGCCGTCAAAGGTAACTTTCAGCCGATTTTTGAGACTTTGTCGTTTTCTTCACTTTTATGCTCCAAAAACGTCCAAAATGCCTCCTTTTCCAGATTTCTCCTCAAAAGTACCTAAAATGACAAAAGGAACGATTTAGGGCAATATTTGATTAAATAAATACGATTTAGGGCTTAAATGACCCCTTAAAAGCGGTACACTTTTCGCTTCATCAAATACCCTTACACTTGAGATTTGCTTGTCCTCAAGCAAATGCGCTTTTATTCTAATCAAAATACAAGTTAGGGGTCATTTAATACTAACATAAAAGTAATTACAACAAATAATCGTTCCACTTTAATCATAATAAGCACGAAGATTATAAACTAGCACCTCACAAGTAGTGTTTAGATACTCACATCTCTCAAGTGTCATCAAAATAAATCTCATAAATGGAAACGGATAATATCTCTCACTACCTGTCATAGCAAATAGATTACCATAGGCTTGGGAAAGGATCGAAAACCTCCTCCACTAGGCGTAAGCACCTAAGATAAACTATCAAAGAGGGCTTTTAAATGGGTTATAACGTTAGGTGTAGGGAAAAGGAAAACACGGTTTTGTTGGATAAAGGATGTTTTACTGGTGGCGAGTTAAAGATCTTGATCAATTACATGTACTATACAATGTTGCTAAGCCAAGACTCGACTCAATCTTAAGCTAATGAAAGAAAATAACAAAAACATAAAATAAACATAAAATAAAACGGGATGGTAGTCTGTATGTTTTTTTCTACTTTTCTTTTTCTCATTTTTTTTGTATTTTTCTTGATTTTTTCGATTTTTTTTTTTTTTTTTTTTTTTTTTTTTTTTTTTTTTTTTTTTTTTGCATACACTTTTGCCCTACCATCCAAAATAATACATCATAGGGGCGTTGCATCCCCCTTACACTTAAACTTTTACATAACTTTACAAATAACTATTCTAATGACTCGAATTAAGATAATTGAAAAACTTGGAGTACTTTTAAAATATTTAGCACATATGGAGGTAATAAATGATGTTCTTCCCCATTACTCCATTACACTAGTACTTTACCCATGAGTCCCAATCGTCCCAAAACAATATGTACAAGGATATGACTCGACTTAGCAACCATGTAATCAACTAGATAATTAACTTGGGTTTAAACAAATGTTGTAACAATAATGCACTAAAAATGAGTGCATACAAGGTAGGCTAAGGCGATTTGGGTGTACATTTTAGTGGGGTGTAACAAATTCTTCCTTTAAGTAAAATGCTTAAAGGTCGAAACGAAAAGATAGGCTCTGAGGGGTGTACTAGGGGTATCGTGTACTAAAAATGAGTACAACGCAAAGGGTGTGGGAGAATTACTTGACTAATGTAGCCAAAGTAATTATAACAAAAACACAGGTGTAAAACAATGGGTTAATCCTAATGCCTCTTATCATGTAGTAAATCTAACTACACGAATGTAGTCTCACTTGTGGCCTTGGAATGGTCCTAACGCAAGTTCTAGAATTTAAGTGCTACCGGTACACACATCATAGCATAAATGCTTTTCCTACCAATTCTAGGGGCGAACCTCACATATTTGGGGGTGGAAAATTTTTTTTAGTGGTACGGTTTTTGTGCTAGTCATATAACTCCTATCCGTGAGACGCTCATTAAGATCAAAGTTTCACTCCTATATGTTGTAAAAAAATTTAAATTTGGCACTAAAATTGCCCTAACAGGTATTTCTCTCAATTTTATTACACATCTACTATCAAACAAACAAAAATCAAGCGTAATTGTATTCTCTAAAATCGTACTTTTACCCCCCCTTACACTTAAGATGAACATTGTCCCCAATGTTCAAACAACAAATGTAAAAGCATAAAGTAAAAGAATGAAATCAAATACTCCCCTGATTCGCTCGGTGGATAATGAAGTTACATGGTTAAATCTTCTTCCAAGGTAATGTTGAAGCTCCATGACTAATGCATCGCCATAAGCTTGATCCAAAACATTTCCTTGTCCAAAATAACCTGTTAAACCTGAGAAAACAAACACGAAAACCTGCATAACATCGGCGGGATAAATCTATATATATAAGGATATAATGCTTGTGGAATGATAATTTTGCAGATTCCTGGAGATTATAAGTTAGAGATTTTAATAAAAACTTTTTATGAAAACAAAACTTTCAAAAATTTCTGAAAATTAAATCTGACGCCGTCAGGTTATAAACCCTGACGCCGTCAGAAATGACCTGACAAAAATTCTCATTTTAAGTTTCCGGAAAATTTCTGGAAAAACCTTTACCTTACTTCCTGGAAATCCTGCAAAACATCATTATGACTCGATACAAGCATTTGACTCAAACGAATACTAATATGTATGTTCATTTAATATTATTACGATTCATGTTCATTTGTGTTCTAATAAACCAATTTAGATTTCCCTTACACTTAACTTTTGCAAAATACCTTTATATGTAGTTAAGACGAAGTTAAAAACAAAATAAAGCATTTTCACAAATTAGTTTTGAACATGAATCAATAAGAATAAAAATTAAACACACATACGGAAACAAATAAAATCAAACAAACAATCAAACAAATAAAGCAAATAAAGATTGGGTTGCCTCCCAAGAAGCGCTTTTCTTTATTAACGAGTCTTGTAGCTAGACTCAAAGTCACGTACATTACGTGATTCCGTTTTGCTTCTCAATTGCCCCTCTAATCATCCTAACAACCTCCATATTAACTTTGTATTTAGGTCCTAGGTTCAAGCAATCTTTATAATAAAGGCTTCTTTTATTCCAAACATAGTCCATGCCTTTTTCTTTATCCTCATCATTGATGTCCTCAATCGCACCAATGTTGTCCTTGTCAAATCGAGGCACAAAACGAAATTCATTTACCCGATAAGGCATCCTATATGTGATCCTATCTATGTGATTAGAAAACTGAACCGTGCCTTTCAAACGATCATACCTTAAATTGGATGCTTCAATAAATGGCTTACCTAACACCACGCGAGATAGGCGGCAGTCAACAACACTTGCCAAATCTTCTAAGATCATGAAGTTGGTGACAAAGGTAAAATTCCCAACAAGGATATGTATATCCTTAATCCTTCCAACGAAGTTGCAAACTCCGCCTGGACACTTGGGGTCCATCCTAGGCTCAAGTGGTGTGTTTATGATCTGGCTATAAAGGCCTGAGGACATAACGTTGATTGGGGATTCACAGTCAATGTAAGCATGCTCAACGTATTGGTACCCAATCATACATGGTATCTTCACATTCCCGGGATCACCTCTCTTAATCTTTGGGTCAATTCTAACAAAAGGTGGTCGAGGGTTATCAACTAGGTTGTTATAGTAAGCAATCTCCTCCTTAGTGGGGTATTCATTAAAACAATCATCCAACCTAGGATCTACCTTCACTTCATCAATTTTCTCAATCAACTTATCAACCGTAAGATTATTACGTTCTAAGTAATTATCTGAGTATATGGCGGTCCCTAAGTTGTTCAAGGCATAATCAAGCTCTATATCAATCATTCTACTGAGCTCCCTAAGCTCACTAATCTCATTCTCAAGTTGGCTACGCAACAAAGCCACTTCGCCAGGTGTAAGGGGTGGATTCGCGTTTTCCATAATGGCAAACTGAATAGTCAATGAAAATCTGTTACGGACAAAAGCACAAAGAAAATAGATAGCCTAAAGAAAACCTAGAAAAAGAAAATAAAAATCTCACTAGAAAGGAATCTAGTGAGTAGACCTATAAAATAAAAATTCAACCTAAACAATAACTATTCCCCGGCAGCGGCGCCAAAAACTTGATGCGTGGTCTTGCAACCTTACAACAGGTTTTACCTCTCGAGGGATCTCAAGAGGCTTACAACCCCACCAGGCAGTGTACCTGACCGATGTAGTATAGTGTAGTGGTAAGTACGGGGGATTGATCGTTCTCCACAGGGAATAGTGTTCGTTAGGTATGAAAGACTACTCTAATAGGTCTAAGGGTTGAGGAAGATTCTTTTTTTTTTATGTTTTTATATTTTTTTATGAAAGCAAGTAAAATCTCGGGTTTGAAAGAGTGAGCGGAATTAGTTGCTAGTCAACTAACCCAAATTACTACGAATGCAAATAAAATAAATAACTGAAAATAAAAAGTTGGTGAAAACTTAAGTGTAGAGAAATGTGTTTACTTAGATTTCCTTACTCCCTAACTATCTTTTACCGGTTGATTAGTGTGTATTAGTCGCGTGGATGACGGGTGTATTCCTTAATACCAATCGTGGGGTGGCGTACGTACTTCCCCAACTCTACAAGCTCCTACTTCACTCCTATGTCGAGCCGGCTAGGAAGCTCCTAACATGGGATCACTAGAATTCGCTTGTGCATTAAATACAACCATAAAAACCTTTAGTACGCATTTGGTTCATGTTTCTTAAGACGTTCAAGCAAGTTACCGAATAGGAAGTTAGCCAGTTTTCTTAAGCCTAACATAGATAAACAATCATCCAATACAACTAATAACACACTAATAACCAATAATCAATAGCTAGGTTTCATTAGATCTAAGCAAACACAAGATAAATCTAGCCTAACATATTAATCAAAAGACAAGAACAAGATAGAATCAAACAACACATAGACATATTGAATGATTAATTGATAACTTATCTTCAATGTAACATGGAAGATCTCAAGGCAAAAAGCCTTGAAAAAGATGCTAAAATCGTCTTAGGGTTTTCTCCCAAAAATTCCACACTAAGTTCCACACTTATGACAAAGAATTGCAAAACTATATATAGATTTTTACATCTGACGGCGTCACGTTATGGAGTGTGACGCCGTCACCTCGCCGCTTTTAGGGTTCTCGGGTGACCTTCTTGACGCCGTCCCTCTTTAGCTCTCCAAAATCCGTTCTGGCTTATCAAGGCTTGACGCCGTCAGACCTTGAACGTGACGCCGTCCCTCTTTGAATTAAGCCGTGACGCCCTTGATCAGGATAAAGCATGACGCCGTCAGAATTCACATGCAATTTTCACTGGCTTATCATGAGTAAATTTCACATCCACCTTTTCTTGCCAAGCCATGACGCCGTCTGGAGTAAATCCTGACGCCGTCAAAGGTAACTTTCAGCCGATTTTTGAGACTTTGTCGTTTTCTTCACTTTTATGCTCCAAAAACGTCCAAAATGCCTCCTTTTCCAGATTTCTCCTCAAAAGTACCTAAAATGACAAAAGGAACGATTTAGGGCAATATTTGATTAAATAAATACGATTTAGGGCTTAAATGACCCCTTAAAAGCGGTACACTTTTCGCTTCATCACTTAGAATTTTGTTTGATAAGTTCTTCCTGTGTGGTCCTAAGTGTTTCTAGTTCAAGTTTTAGTTCCTGACAAGACACACATGTTTCTTTAACATCTTTAACCTTTTCTAATCGTAAAGCTTTCTCTTTTAACCAATAAACTTCGTTTTCTAAAAACTCCTTTTTGTTTTTTAAGAACTTATTTTTGTTTATGATTTTTAGGGTGATTTCACACAGTTTGTTATATTCTATTTCTAAGGTGTCATCATCAATAGAGGAGTAAGATGAGTCAGATTGTATCTCGTTAGAGTCATGAGCCATAAGAGCAACTTTGTCATTCTTTGGCTCTTCGTCATCATCTTCACTGTCACTCCAAGCACCACTAACAAAGGCTCGTTGAGTCTTGTTCTTGGCTGGCTTCGGACAATCTCATATTAGGTGACTAGTATCACCACACCTAAAACACTTCCTATCTACTTTGCCTTTCTTGTCATCACGGTCTTTTCGGAGGGATTTCCTTTCTTCTCGAGGTTGTCTAACAAACTTTCCTCGTCTTCTAAAGAACTTCTTGAAATCTCTCACGGCCATGGCATACTCTTCGTCTTCGCTACCTGAGCTAGACTCTTCATCATCACGTGACTCTACCCTAGCTTTTAAGGCAATGGACTTTAACTTTTCCTTATTGCCTTTGACTATCTCTGAATCTTTTTCCATGACCATCTCATGAACTTTGAGATTTCCTATGAGCTCGTCAAGTGGCATGCTTGAAAGATCCTTGGATTCTTCAATGGCCGTCACCTTCGCTCTCCACTTCGGATGAAGTGCTCTAAGAAATTTCCTGACAAAGTTCTTACTAGAAAAAGAATCGTCAAGTGCTTTAAGAGAAGTAACAATAGTATTAAACCTAGCAAAAGCACTATCAATGGTCTCATCTTCAGGGATATTGTTGAACAATATGAAGTGTTCATATTGTTGAACAAGAAGATCAATTTTGTTATCCTTTACTTGTGAGTTCCCTTGATGAGTGATAATTAATGATTGCCAAATATCTTTAGCGGTTTTACACATAAAGACTCTTTCATATTCTTTCCTTGGTAAAGCGTTATAAAGAATCATTTTAGCTTCATTATTTTTGGCAATCAACTTCTTTTGCTCATCACTATGACGAGTAAGAGAAGTACCCTCATCCCGACCACCTGATATATCCTTAATTGTAGGTTTATGGTCGCCTTCTACAATGATGTACCATAGATCTATATCCTTTGACTTCACATAAGTTTCAAAGCGATTTTTCCAATATATAAAACTATTTGCTTCAAATAGTGGTGGTCTTTGCATAGAGTGCCCTTCTTTGTAGTTTTCAAAATCTATTGATCGTTTCAAGTTTTAAAATACAATATATTTTGAAAATCTTGAGTAACGTAGCTCTGATACCAATTGTGGAAAACTAGAAGGGGGGTTGAATACTTTTTACCGCTTTTTAAATTTATTCGCTTTGAGTACTTAACGTGATTTCAAACTAATGCAAATAATCAAACAATATAAGTAAAGAAAGTAAGGAAAGAACAATCAAACTACAACACGGATGTTTATAGTGGTTCGGTCTACAAGGACTATCTTCCTTGCCCTACTCCACTCCTCGAGCCTCTAACTCGAGAGTTTTTCTTCACTAAGAAACAACCTCCCTTCTAGGCGGAGAAAACCTTTACACGTCGCTTACTCTTTTTCCGGTACTAAGCTAGATACCGAGTTCTTTACAAGGGTACAACCACTCCCGACGTCGCTTACTCTTTTTTGGGTACTAAGCTAGATACCGAGTTCTTTACAAGGGTACAACCACTCCCGGCACTCTATGTGTTTTGAGGACTAAAACACTAACCGATCACTACTGAATGTTTGGTATAACAATGATGTATGAATTACAACAATATCACACAGTGACTATACTAACAGGTTTACAACAGTGTGTTGAACCTTGATGCTTGATCTCTTTGCTACAAAAGAAAGATCTCTACAAATGAAATGAATGAATGAATGGGTTAGTAAACTAAGAAAGAATGTATATGAAATTTATGCTATGTAAGTGATGAGTGACCTTGAATGATCAGCTTGCTATTTATAGGCAAAACTGACCAGACAGGCCACGGATTTGGCAGACCCAAATTCTGGGTTCCGCCCATATAGTTGTTTGGGTCCGCCGGGACATGACAGCTAGCTCTTACCAAATCTTACCAAGATCTTACACAATCCAACTCATTGCTTGAAGATCTTTCCAAAATATTATGCTAAGTCTTACAAGCTATCCAAATGATGTATGCCATGATGTCATGTATATATTTACATTTTAGGAATTAAAATGTAAATAGTATAAATGTATATATGTATGTAACATGTATCCTAGTGATCATGTAGCATGTATATGATGAGTTTTAAAAGCTTATTACTACAAATGTAAAAGACTTTAACTTATATTTATGCTTTGCTAAAGATAAACTTTATAATTGTCGTTAATAAAACATAGCAAAGATCGTAAAATATAAATAACGTTTTTAGGACGATATTTGTATTAACAGGGTCGAGTATGGGGCAAGTGGGTATCAAGGTAGGGATAACAGATATAACCAAAGACTCGTAAAGTTGAGTAGTTGGGTTTGGTGTTGTATAGGCGAAAGTGTGGAGTCTCTGAATTGTAGAGGAATGGTTAGCCATAATAAAATGTAAATCATTCTATAGTATCTTGTTTTTTTTTTTTTTTTTTTTTTTTTTTTTTTTTTTTTTAAGCTATAAATAAATAAAAGAAACCTCCAATGAGGAGGCAAAAAATACACTACAGGAACAAAAGCCACAGGGGCAACCCAAGAAGCAAAACCAAGCACGCCAAAAGCCAAACTAAGAAACAAAACAAACCAGGCTTAAAGAAAGCAGCCAAACAGAACCTAACCAAGAAAACTAAACATCAGGAGGCTTGAATAAATCAAAAGGCTTCGAGACCCAAATGTTCCAGTTAGCAGTATGCGATTTGCAGCGCGCAGAAATCCATAACTTTGACAAAATTTGTATCGAGGGGAATATATCTTCTTCCCGTATGCTAGTAACCGAGTTTGGAATAGCATTGACAATTCTATTCCTCCACTTCCAAAGAACCCAAACCGTAATAGAGAAAACACCATGAAGGACTTTGCTTAGGCGATCACAACCAAGCGCCTGAATCCTATTAGAAGCGATATCAGAGATTGTAAACGATCGGAAGGACAAGGGTGGATTCGAACACCACCAACTCCACGCTTTTCTCCATATGGCAATAGCGCGGGGGCAATTTATAATGTAATGCTCAATTTCCTCAGTGGCGTTGTCACAAAGAGGGCATAAACTCGAAGAAATATCCACACCCCGTCTAACAAGATTACCGCGGGTGGGAAGCCTGTTAAAAGAAGATCTCTGCACACATATATTCACCTTTCGAGGAATCCAAGGATTCCAGAAATGATGGTAACCAACAGCGGAGTCGCCAAGAGCAATATTTTGGATTGACTTGGTTAGAGAATTAACTTTAAACTTACATGAAGCATCACCGGTCCATATCCACTTGTCAGTTCCATTCTATAGGATCTTATATGTAACCATTATAATAGTCTAAGGTTTGGATGTAAATTTATATTACGTTTGTACAAATTAGGTTAACGTCTCGTGACTAATATGTGAATTCTCGAAACACGTTTAACTAGTAGACATGAGTCACGAGACTCATCATGTATGAGGTATAAATACCCCAAGAGCTCACATGTTGAGGGGTGCCTAAGTGTGGAACTCATTATAATCTTCTCTTTATATAATTCGGTTATAAACTTTTCACCATCTTTTTCTATTTTTAAGATTATATTCCCGATGCAGTAATACCACTATTTCTAAAGACCTCATTTAATAATTATATTTTTATTTAAATGGCAAGCAAATATTATTTTTAAAGCTTATGTAACTTAAATTTTCAAAATTATTTATGTAAGCTTTTTTTATACAAAAATTTATTTTAATAACGATGTAAAAGCTAGTAAGGTTCTAGAAGTAACCACGACATGAATTTATGTAGTGAGCTCTTCATTTGTCTTCAATCATGCGTATGTCTTTTTACATTATTTTGTTATTGATAATTATCGTTACAACTATATTTGTTACACTGGAAAAGACAGAAAGAAGGCAGAGTGTACATGTGTCGCTTTATGAAAAAATTCATAAAGCAAAATTTTTAAATATCTAGCTATTTTTCAATTTTTGTAATTCGCCCTTTAACACACCAATTTGTAGGGTGTGTTTATTTCATTAAGATGTTTTAGGTCTGAATCTGACTACCACATCTTACCAGTAAGAGGTGGCTAGAAAGTCTAAATCTGAACGAAATAATGTTGTTTGTTTTTTTATAATTGTCCGAATGATTTTAAGTGCTCGTTTCTGCAATTTATTTAAGTAACTTATGTAGATATGAAACAAGACTTTTTATTATAAATATAACATAGTTAATAAACCATCAAATATATTATATTAACACGAGTCTTCAATCTCTTATCGAGTAAGAGGCAGTAAGACAAGTCCCCCCACCTCTTACTGAGTAAGATGTTATATGTCTAACTAGGTCTGACTCAAAAGAAAAAAACAAACAAGCAAAACGTCTGACCACCTCTTACTGGTAAGAGTAAGAGGGCTAGGAAGATTTAAAAAAAAAAAAAAACAAACACACCCGTAATGTAATTAAAATTTATTTTTATCAAAATTTGCCCTCTCAACAATAATATTCTGGTTCCGCCTCTTATTTGTCAAACACTTTTACTAAACAAAAAACTACAACTTGCAGCTATTTTTACACATTATCAATTATCAGCTTACAATTATCGGTTATCAACTATTTTTGCCAACCGGGTTATTACACAAGAAAATTACTAAAGTTTCCAAAAAAATTTGTCCTAAGTTACTATAGTTTCATTTTGTTCACTTAGGTTACTGAACTTTCGAGAAGCATACACTTCGAAAATTCAGTGTTAGTCCGAGTAACCTGAACGTATATTTTTTGATAAGTTCAGTAACCTGAGTAAACACAGTTTCAAAGTTCAATAACCTGAACATATATTTTTATAAGTTCAGTTACATTAGTGAATAAAGTTTCAAAGTTCAGTAATCTGGATGAACAAAATGAAACTATAGTAGCTTAGGACAAATTTTTTGAAAATTTTAGTAACTTTTCTGTATCATAACCCTTTGCCAACCGTACCAAAAGTTTTAAAATACTCGGTAACTAATAAGTGTGAGACAAATCAAAACATACTAAATACAGAAAGAGGGAGTAGGCGCAAAATTAAAAATCAAGGTTTATTATGTAAAATTATTGTCGGTAAAAGCCACGTGCAATAAAAGGAGTGACGTACTAAAATATATTTGGGCCTTCAATTCAATTTATCCAAAATTTACTTTACCATTATTTTCTGCTTCTGCTGCTGCACCTGTTCTACCCAAAGCCTAAGTAAGATTTTTATCACTTATTTTTCTTCATATTTATTATACCATATATTATGATTATATAACTGTCCTTTATCATTAAACCCTGTTTTTTTAATCTAGTATTATTGCTATAAACATTTTTAATAGATCCATAAATAAAGACCCTTTAATGCCTTATCTTATGTTAGTGTGTTTGTGAGTCAGAATCTAACATATAAATGTTTGAGGTGTGTTTGGTATTGGTTGTTAGAAATTTAAGTGCTTATTTATAAGGTGTTTGGGTAAAAACTTATTGCATTACAAAACACAATAAGCTGTTTTGGGTTCCAAAAAGTAAACTCTTTTTTAGAAGCCATTGTGGAGGAGCGCTTGTTTATAAGAGCTTGTTTTGTTTATTGCTGCTAAGCTATTAAGTTTAAGCTCTTTTAAGTAAGGTAATGTATAAATTTCCTTCAATATAAAAAAAAACACAAATACTCAAAACTAATACCAAAGGGCCTTTATGTAGCTGGGATTCTTTCACTTGCTATATGTACACGTAAACAAAATAATGATGCTTGGGGTGTACTATTTGGGACGTCCAGGACAGCGAAAGTGTCTACAGAAGATGCACCCTTAAACGTATAGGGCCTATTCGGTGAACTACATGTGAAAAACTATATAGGTTGTGTTAGGAACTTAGGCACCAGATAAGCTGTTTTAAAGGTGTCTGTAATTGCTTATCCCGAGTGCAGACCTTGTTATATGATTATATGAGTTGCTTATATGATTATTTGTTAAAAGCATAAGCAGTTTTAATAGGCAGTCCCAAACACCCCATTTATCGTGGAAATTCCATGGGGCGTCATCTATATCGTAAAACACGACATTTAAATTCAGTTGCTTCTATATGGCGTTGCTTGGGTATATATTTGTTTCCATATTATAGTGAAAGATACTTTTCACTATATTAAGATTGTATTCCTTAAAAAAGGCTAACATATTATCCTCGAACAAAACACGTTCTAGATTGTTTCCAGTATAACGCACCATATAGTCTCATGTATTATATGTCATCGTCAGGTATTTTTTGTTTGTGTGAAGCTAACTTTAAAGGATTTTGTTACAGTACTGTCAGTCATAGCCATTGTTATTCATGGCGGGCCAGACAAACGACTATGGGAAGAGATCCCATTATCAACCTGAGCGTTCTCTTAGCAATGGAGGAGGTAAGAGGAGAAACCCTGAAGATGAACGAGAATCACATGCCATTGGACCAGAAGATACCGTTTACCGTTATCTCTGCCCTCTGAAAAAAACTGGAAGCATTATTGGACGAGGTGGTGAAATCATAAAGCAACTAAGAGCCGACACAAATGCCAAGATTAGAATCAACGAAGCCGTTCATGGATGTGAAGAGCGTGTTGTCATTATCTATAGTGCAAGTGAAGAAACTAATAGTTTTGAAGAGACTGGAGATCTTGTTTCACCAGCTCAAGATGCTCTATTTAAAGTGCATGACATAGTCATTACTGAAGACACTGATTATCAACTGGACGAGATTCTTACAGTGAGATTGCTTGTGTCTGCTGATCAGATTGGATGTGTTATTGGAAAAGGTGGACAAGTTGTTCAAAACATACGAACTGAAACACGAGCTCAAATTCGCATTTTAAGTAGCGAACAGGTGCCACGATGTGCATTGAGCTCTGATCAGGTTCTTCAGGTATTATTGTAACTTATAGTACATTACATAATTCGTCGTTTTGGTTTTGTGATAATAACAGATATGGTTCCTAATTGTAGTGTCTGGTTTCACTCGTAGCCCCATGTCCATTAAACTCAACAGCCCACCCCTGTAAAATATATAAAAATGACCATTTTCCCCTTTTAAAACTCACTTTTGGTCTTAAATGCACAACCCAACTTTTAAAGATTCCAACTATACATCGATTTACAATGTAGTTCGCAAATTTCTTGCAAGATTTAACAGGTGAGATGTTTAGTTTAATGGACTAGAGACTAAGCATGAAAGCAAAAAAGTGCTATTAGGAGTAACGACCATTTATGCACTTAGTTTCGAGTAAGCACCATTTATGTTATTACCATCAAACCACAGAGACGATGTGTATTATAGTCTATACTCTATAGTATGTAAACAACTTGCTTATTTGTTAGTATGATTTATGACTAAGAGGGTTTTTTGGATTGCTTATTTAGTAAGCAGTTTTGACTCTTTGGAGAAAACTGGTTATTTTGAAGTAAATAAGCACTTTTAAATAGAGCCAGGTTGGTGTAGAAATGAGCAACCCCAAATACCCCTTTGTTGGTTAATTTACTAAAGATATAATGTTATACTTATGATATTATAGATAAGTGGCGAAGCTACAATGGTTAGGCAAGCTCTGTTCCAAGTGGCGTGTCGCCTTCATGATAATCCATCACGATCCCAACACTTACTTCTGTCATCATCAAACACACATAAGCCCAGTGGTAGTTACATGGGCGCACAAGTAGGTCAATATGGAGATTGGTCAGGATCCACAAAGGAATTCTCACTTCGTTTAGTTTGTCCAACTGAGAACATTGGAAGCGTGATTGGCAAAAGTGGTGTGATTATTAAGCAAATAAGACAAGAATCTGGTGCGTATATCAAAGTCGATAGTTCAGCTACTGAGGGAGATGATTGTCTCATAACTGTATCTGCAAAGGAGGTTTTTGAAGAAGGTTCACCAACAATTGATGCAGCAGTACGGTTGCAGCCCCGATGCAGTGAGAAAATTGAAAAGGAATCTGGTGATTGTGTATATACTACTCGTTTGTTGGTACCAAGTTCACGAGTAGGATGTATAATTGGCAAAGGTGGTGCTACTGTTTCTGAGATGAGGAGTTTAACAAGAGCAAGTATTCGTGTTTTAAAAGAGGAAGATCTCCCCAAAGTTGCATCTGAAGATGAGAGTATGGTTCAGGTACATATATATTTAAGGAGTGTTTGGCATTGTGTTTTGACAGTGATTATTTGATTATTAAGTGGTATGTAATGTCTGCCAGATTACTGGAGACATTAATGCTGTGACCGGTGCTTTGGTACAAGTAACCACACGTTTAAGAGCTAATGTATTTCAAGTGGAAGGAGGTGTAGTGACACTACCTCCAACTGACGGTTATGGTAGCTATGACGATTCCCAGGTAATAATATGTGGTGATCTATGTTATGTCTATCTCTTTTTGTTATTTGATGAAATGGTCTAACTACAATCACCAATCATTTGTGTACAGATGGCTGGAAACGGCTATGGAGCATATGGTGTCTCTTCTGGGCGCTCGAGATAAATGTGCGATTCTTAGTTATATCTCTTTGTAACTTAACACATTACATAGTAATTATGACTAATTATTTTCCCTATTTCAAACCCCATTTCCTTGAAACAGCTTTGAACTATGATGATCGATACCAGCCGGTTGCCTCTTTGATGAGTCATCCAACCCAGATCAGACAAGCAATCAGAAACGATATGACAACGTTATTGCCATGGACCTTGTGCTTATTCTTATATTTGTGATGTTCTATCTAGTTAGGCCAGGCTCTGAAGTATGTGTTTTCCTGAGAAAATGTAACATGAAGTTTGCAGTGTAGAGATTTCTTTGTTTTCTCTTCACATTTTATGAGAAAAGCTATCATGGCTGTTTCCATTTTTGGGCAGCATAAGCAGAATTGGATTATTATTGTTTTTGCGTTTACTGTATTATAATATGTCTCGGTAAGGGTAGAAAAAATAAGAAAGTTACCCATTTAGAAAAAAATCATTTCACAGGTAAGTACCTACTAGTATAAGACACAAGAAGAAAGACTGATCTTTGTAACAATAAATGATATGCGAAGAGACAATACAATCGGCTTACAGAGGCCTAAAGCCACTACCACCCTCTCAATCCAAGACTACAATAAGCTTTATATTTCATTTAGAGGCCCAAACGTGAACCATTTCTCAAGTTTGAAGCATCGATCAACTCTTTAGGGAGTCTACTGATATCTTCAGATAGTATTACCCTGTTGGGCAAGTTCACCTAATAAACACTGCTGTCGGTTGCCGAAGTTTCTTCTGTTGCTAAAAATTGATGGAAGGCAAATATATGCCTTTTCAAAGAATGATCTTGCTTCGCTTATACTTGGTATATGGTAGAATCGGTTTGACTTATACCCATCAGTTCGAGTTATGTTCAGATCATATGGGTAAGTTATAAAAATAACTCGAAAGGAATAATATGATCACATGGGTTGAAACTTACAAGTCTAATGTGTATTTTTTATGCATACAAATCGCTTTACACAGAAAGTTAAATTGTGATTAATACTGCATATCACATAATTGTATTCAACTCATAGTTACTAAATAGAAGATCTAAAAAATAACGCGTTTCGGATCAAACAGATTGTGTAAAATAACCCTCTTTTCTACCCGAACCAGTTAATAAATTATAACAAAACCCTTCTAAGACTTATACTCCAAACATAATTAATCTTGATATCAATATTTTATAGGGGTTGTACTTCTGACTTGCACCGACACTTTCTATAGCACAAGTAAACAAGAAACATAACAAGTCTATTATTTCCTGGCGGTAAACTCTCCACGATACAACAATATAATTTATGGCATCATCGACCATAACTAAGGTTCCAAAAGTACATATTCAGTAATGTTAATACATCATAGGATCATCCTTAAAATCACATGTCACTCAGACGGATTGGTCTTGATCTTTCGCTTGATCTTTTTCGTCATTATCCATGTCTTCATTGCCACCATTGACTGCGGAAAAAGAAATACATACCAAAAGATTAAAGGCTGTTTGGAAGTTCAAACAGAGGGTGAAATAAATAGCAAGTATTGTATACAATAAAATTTCAACATTTTTATACGAAAAAGTTGAGAAATACCTTCTCCTTCACCTGCAGGGGCATAAGCTGAGCGCCTTGATCGCGATTGCTGTTGTATTGGCTGAAAAAGAACAAGCAAGAATGAACAAATTATGACAATGATTATTTAATCACAAGCAATAGCTCATTTCAATAATCTTGTTCCTAATACAATATGCCGTTAGTTTATGGACAATATTTAATATGTGTATGTCTAAAATCGAACTCGAGATCACGAGATTGCAAACTTTACGTATGAATAATTAATGTTTAATAATTTAATATAAAAAGTTATATTTAATTATTAATTACACAAAACGACTAACGAGTGATAAGTAATTAACGGTAATTGACTAACGGTCGTTAAATAATAAAAGGAAATGACTATAGATGGAAAATAGAGAAGAAGAAAGATCTAGAACCCGTTTATGGGTTGAGATCCGATCGGCAATGGGCTTCCGAAACCCAAACTTGTTCCCAAAGTTTTGTCATCCTATATAAACAATCATAAGGGTTCATTGTTTTGTAACTTTTGTACACATACTAAACCCTAAAAGTGTTTTTCTCTTTCCTTGTGTCCCAATCGGCCGAAACCTTCAAGAGGTGTTCGAATTTGTTTTTCCAAAAAAAAAAATCGTTTTGTGTTTTATTAAACTAGCATTTACATTAATTTGGTATTAGTATGTGTGTACAAGAACGTGGTGTAAACACACTATTGTTTACATCTTGGATTGAATTACAAAACGGTAAGGGGTAATTCGTTAATCCAATTATAAACCCTAATTAGGGTTCTTGATCTTGATTGAAGGATTATTGAAGTTGATTCTTGTTTAGCTAGAATCAAAGGTATGTTTGCTTTATTATTCGGTTAATTCTTTATGTGTTAAATAGATCCTACCCTTCCGCATGTGTGTGCTGATTATGTGTTTAATATATGAACTTGTCATGTTTATTAAATTCTAACAGTGGCATCACGAGCCGTTTTAACATGTAATAAATTACCGAAACACATACAAAACGAATCTTAGATTAGTTTTTAATGTTAATCCATTTTTTAGGGTTTAAAAAATCGAAAACCCTAATTTTTTAAAGGGGGGGGGGGGGGCGATGCCCTAATATATAAAAATTAGTTTTGTAGTTTTGAAGCCCTAAAATTGTAACATGTTTATGTGGTTAAAGTTGCGTATCTTGTGACTTGTATTAATCCATAATGAAACATGCATGTTTATCATGGATTAGATTTGATTAATTGTTAAGTTGATTTACGCATGTAATTATGATAGATCTAAAATTAGGGAAAACCTCAATTAATTATATTAATGAATCTATTATGTGCAATTTGGTATATATTTGCTAAGACTAACGCAATCGATACATCGATGCATGTGGCTCACTTACCATTGTAAGTGATAGTCTTAGTTAAATATATGCATAATTAACATAGAAAGATTATTAATAGGTTTTATCAAACAAGTTTGCATGTGGCTAATTGATACATAAATTAATTGTTAAGATTATATGTGCTTATTTAGTTGTTTATTTTTATTAATTACTTGTTTTTTGTTTAAATTGTATGACACGTTGTAAGCAAAAAAGGATAATTTTTGAATAGAAAATAAATAGACTAAATAACTATGAAACTTGATGTGATAAATTATGGATCTTACAAAGTCTTATGTGCCGATAGTGGTTCGCTTCGCACGGTAATTTGCTCCCAGGCGAGACTAGCAAGATTATAATTTATAACATGCTTTTAAGACTTAAAGTCATAAACTTTTAATTGAGTGATGAGTTTTGTACCAATAGTGTGAACGGCTCACCCAGTTTTGACAAACTATAAGAGGGGTATAAGGAGGATTGACATTAAATTGTCAAACCGAAAGAGACGCGTTTTTAATTGGCACTTGTTGCTGACGTTTGTCTCTCCGCTCCTTTGTGCGTCAAATTAGAGCTACCTAGTATGGCTATTAATGTACAAAATCATCTTAAGGGTGAATTGACCTCAATTCCACATGCCACTTTGTGGTAATTATTCGAATAACTTGGGTCTTTTGACTCATGCAGTAGTAGGATATAGTGGGCGATAATTGTAGATAATTCTTTGATTGGTGAACGCAATATCTCAATTAAAACTTTGTTGATTTAAATCTTAGCCGAAAATTGGTAAATAAAAAAAAGGTTTTGAAAACTTATGATACGAAGATGTGTGCATGCTTCTTCGTACATATTTTGATTGACATATCAAAATTAGTACCCAAAAATTTAAGTTCATGCCATCTAATTATAAGAAACACTTGAAGTTGTAATTTAGCTTAAGTGAGACCTTGACTAGATTACAAGGACAAGGTAAATTTCCATTAATGCGTGAGACCATATATGGAGAATTTGCAGTTTCTAAATTAGACAACTTAATTAAATTGTTAGTAAGACCTAGAAACTTAAGGCATGAGATGGGATGAAACATGCTTACTTTGCAAATTGTATTTGGCAAATGTAAATCCCATAATGATCTAGGAGTCGGAAATTGTTTGCCGATTATTGTTCGACAGATTACCAAATTTTATACTTTCATTACTAGCAGATCAACTGATGTAGTGAAATTATGAAAATTTGGATCCTAGTTTTCAGAAAAATTCAATGGTTATATGAATATTTCCTTGGGTATTTTATTTTCTTGAAAAGATTGTATTATCGAAAATACTAAAATTGAATTTTGTAAATTCTTTTAAATGTATTAATGCAACATTAAACCGTAAACGTGGGACATTCTATTATTGGTAAATTGATCTACACCCGTAGGGGTTTTTGGCTAGAGTCAACTTTACTAAAAGAATAAACATAGTCTCCTTTTTTATGAGAGAAGAGTGAGACTTAATCCTATTCTTTTTCATGAATGAGAAATGTATGATAGAAAAATTAGAATTGTCTAAATTCTAAGAAATAACTCATAGCAAACTTTAATAGTTAAAAAAATTGCACATTTTCTGAGTTATTAAATTAAAAGCTAGACTAATTACCGCAAAATTGGTAAAAGGCAAACTAGCATAATTTATCTAGTTGTTGTGCTTTGACCATTTAAAGATGCTACATACCATTGTGGGGATGGTAGACATATTAAGGAAAAATTGCATGCCCAATTTTCAAGTTAATTGCATTGATGGATAGTCCATCATCTACATAGTAGAATACACTCTTTTTAATACCTAAGTAATTGTTACGAATGAGTCTTCTCAAAGGTGTAGGAAAGTTAATAGCACACTATTTGCTTTTACCGGTTATGAAACACTTACAATGTTGTCAAATTCAGTGGGAGCATTGTGTTGTAATTACTGAATAATGAATTATTGTAATGATCTGTAATTCAGTGGGAGCTACAAGTTTTGTCATCTTGGTAGTAACCCAGATTATCTCTAGAATGTCTTGAGATAATTACTTTCTAATTGTAGACACTTGTGGTTTTAAGGATAGTCATGTACGTTTTCTTACTAGACAATGTGGTTCTATATCTACTAATTATGCTAATATCTATGACACAATCATATTAATCACATAAACAAACGAGTGACGTGTTGTTTATCTGATGCATGATGTTGTTCCATGCACAAGTGGGAGAAATCTTTATTGTTAGGAACACGTTTCATATAAATACAAGTCTTGTTCATTTAAATGTAATGTTGCAAGTTTAAGGACTATATGATTTGTATTTGTGGACCGGTCCATTAGTAGTCCATGGACCGGTCACAATAGGTAGTTCATTCTTATCACTAGCATGGGAATATTCCTAGATTTATTCCCTCCCATTGCCTATAAATAGAAGGCATGGGATTCATTTTATGTGTTGGTTTTTCATGTCATGTGCGGAAGCTATGTTCGTGTAAAGTTTGATTAATTGAAAAGCCGATCACTTCTTATTCTTCTTCTTCTCATCTTATTCTCTTATCTTATTTAGTAGTGCTTATTAGCTTATACATCTCATACGTAGCATAATCTATAGTAGTAGTACATGTTCTTAATTGTCTTATTGAGTGTGTGTTTGAGAATTAGTCGTGACCTACAAGTGGTATCATTCGCCTAGGGATAATTAGGATCGTGTGTTTGAATCATTAGTAGTGTTAATTACGTTGGTTTTATTGTTTTCGAAAAGTTTTGTTCACATCTCAACGTGTAAAATCTCGTTTTGGTTGGAAATTGCTTTGATTTCGTCTAAACTTTCACTAATATTCACATTTTCTACGTTAAAAAGTTTCATCTTCATTAAATTTGTTGATTACTAATCGTTTAAGGTCAAAAACAATCGAGTTTATTGATTATTTGAACGTTTTGAAGTAATCCGTATTTTTAGCGTATTGGAAAAGTTGATGAAAAGTGCTAGTTTTGCTTCCTGAGTGAACTTCGACAATTTAGGGTTTCATCGCAGTTGAAGGGTTTCATCGCATTTGGCAATCAAGACAAAAAGGGGTTTCATCGCAGTTGCAAGAAAACTAAGAGTTTTATCGCAGTTCGAATCAAGAAAGATTAGGGTTTCATCGCATTTGGGAGATCTTCAATTATCGCATTTGGGACTCAGTATTAGACTTTCTTGTATTAGAGAGTAGTAATACTTCGACTTAGTTGCTTCTCTTCTCTTGTATAAGAGTTGAGAAATTATCGAACTTGGATTTGTGATAAATCTATCGCATTTGCCATAAATCATCGC
The DNA here is from genome assembly GCA_021014915.2 of Artemisia tridentata subsp. tridentata. Classification (NCBI taxonomy): domain Eukaryota; kingdom Viridiplantae; phylum Streptophyta; class Magnoliopsida; order Asterales; family Asteraceae; genus Artemisia; species Artemisia tridentata. The sequence continues at coordinate 217,184,097 of CP139509.1, forward strand.
AGTTGGATATCTTATCTTATCGCTGTTTGATAATCTTATCGCACTTAGCAATAAATTATCGCACTTTAAGATAACATATTTCACTTGTCATTATTTATCGCACTTGATAGTTTTATCGCAGTTTCAACTTTCGTTATCGCTATTGAAGGTTATCGCATTTGGTGTGTTATCCATATCGCATTTGGAGAACTGATCTTATCGCACTTGGTGAACTGTCATTATCGCACTTGGTTATCGCACTTGGTGAACCTATCGCATTTGGTGAACAGTACTTTATCGCATTTGAACAAAACCTTTGGATTTCTAAACCAACTCACTTACATTATCAACACATATCTTAATTATCTTAAAAGATCCAGATATGTCTCAACCACCTCATTTTAATTACTACTACCAGCTACAGCAACATCCACAACAACAACAGCAATTTCATCCTCAGTATCAACAACAACAAGCATTCGTACAACAACATCAATTTCTCTCTCCACCACAAGTGTCCCCACAACAAATCATGCAACAGAATCAACAACTGCAGAACTATTCTTCCTACTCCAGAGAACCTCATTGGTTTAACAAGATGTGTGAAGCAATTAGTAGTCAGCAATCACGTCATGAAGCTGGAAGTCAAGAAACTCCACCAATGTTAACTCCGGGTAACTACGTGCAATGGGCTAGTAGATTCCTCAGATTCGTTGAACTGAAAAAACCCCATGGTCAATATCTCAAGAAGGTCATTGAAGAAGGACCCTATCCTATTCCAGCTACTGTGGTTCCAGCAACTTCAGAGAGAGAAGAAACATCCACACCCATTCCGGTTGCAAATTACACAACTGAGCAAACATTACAACAAGAAGCAAACCAATTGGCTATGTCTTTCATACTTCAAGGGATTCCCAATCCTATCTATCGAAGTATTGATGCTCAAAAGACAGCCAAAGATATGTGGGAACATGTTCATCTTCTCATGGAAGGAACAGAGTTAAACCAAGAAGATCTTGAGTCTAAATTGTACATGGAGTACACTCACTTCATCATGGAACCAGGGGAAACCATTGAATCTTACTACCACCGTTTCACCAACATCATCAATGACCTTGATCGTCATGATATAAAGTTACCGAAGATTGCTGTCAACTCCAAATTCCTTGGATGTCTTGGTCCTGAATGGCAAAAGTATGCAACTTTTGTAAGGCAGACGAAGAAAATTGGTGATGTCAAATATGGACTTATGTATGATTACCTCAGACAACATCAATCAGAAGTGGATAAAGAAATTGCAGCACGAGGAGGTTTCACACCAACACCAACATCAAACTCACTTGCTCTCGTTGCTCAATCTAACTTCTCTTTACCACACCAGGAATTTGGCCACTCATCGTTTCAACCAAATCCTCCACCCCAACCTCATAATCAAATCATTCCTTATGAAGCACCTCAACAATACTCTGATAACCAGCTGGTTCCATACAACAACACCGATTCAATGCTGTACTCAAATGCAGATTTTGATGAAGAAGAGGATGCTTTCAATTCACTTAATGAAGCATTTGGATTGATTGCTAACGCATTTGGCAGATTCACCAAATCCAACAACCGTCTTCGTTCATCTTCAAATACCAGGAATCAGGCAGTTGTTCATGATGGCAGAGTTGAAATTCAAAACAGGTCTTCAGGCAGATATGGTTCGGGAAATCGTGGATATGGTACTCAAAGGGTTCAGTCAGGAGGAAATAGGTTCAATACTGCAGGGGCAAACAGAAATAGTATGGGGAATGTTCAGAGAGGAAATTCGAATGTTGGAAATGGTCAGAAAGGCATTGCTAATACGTCTATCACATGCTACAATTGTGGGGGGAACGGTCACATGGCAAATGCTTGTCCGAAGCCAAGAACTATGGGCAATGCTTATCACAAAGAGGCTCTTTTGATGGCACTCAAAGATGAAAAAGCTGCTGGCAGGTTGACTCAGAATGATCAAAGTTTTATGGCTAATGTGGAATCAGATGATGAAATGGAAGATTTAGAGGCAAATGCTGCAGTCATGCTTATGGCTAATATGCAAGAAATGAACATCTCCGAGTCAGGCCCGGTATATGATACCGATGGTCTTTCTCAGGTACCTGATTCTACATGTCTCATCCATGAAATTGCTTTACCAGCTGCATCTTCATCTCCAAATGAAACGTTTGATCAACATGATTCATTCTCATCAACATTCGATGATCAAATCAACACGGTTGTATCATTTGATGATGATGCTACCGTTGTTTCATTTGATGATCCCATTGATGATGACAATTGTGATCATATTAATCAAACAGATCCTTTGACTGATCAAGATTCGGAATTACAGGCCTTGTTATTGACCACCCAGTCACAAATAGAAAAATGCAATGACATCAATCAGAAGCTTAAAGATAAAATTGCATTGTTAACAAAGGATAATGAGTGCTACCAACAACAACTTTCCGGATATCTAAAACAAGATAAACGTGAAAGAGGTTTTGAAATAGCTTTTCAACAAGAATACGTAAAGGTTCAAAATTTAGAGAGTCAAGTTCGTGAGCTAACCATTGCCAAAGCTGAGCTTTTCTCTCAAAAAGAAAAGGATCAATTTGAGTTTAAAATTCAAATTGATGCTTTAAATTCTGAGTTGTTGAAAACTCAATCTGAGCTTTCTGCATCTCAGAAGGATCTTCTTGAAGAAAAGCAAGCCAATAGGAAATGTGTTGACTCCTATCTTGATCAAATTCTGGATTTGGAAACCAAACTCAAAGACTTTCAAAATTTGTGTATAAAACGGGTAATTCTGTAACGCAAATTCAAAAGAATGTTGTAAAACCGAGTCCTAAAGGAGTAAGTTTTGCACTTGGTAGTGACACACCCCGTAATTTACACAAAGCACTCAAAGATAATCCCAAGTTATACAATGCAACATTTTTGTTAGATGATACCTTTCAACGTGTTGTTATGTACTCTGTTGATGAAGAAACTGATTTTCTTGCTAACAAGATTGAGGGTCGATCAGATTCAAAAACTAAATTTTCAAAGATACATTATGATTATAATGCACGACCTCATTTGAGCAAATCATTTGTCCCTCCTAAGGATCATCCAGAACAAACGTTAACATACACAAACATACGTGCTCCTTCGTCCATAACTTCTGTCCCTACGACTGCTGTACAATTCAAAGATTGTTTGACAGAGGATCTTGTTGATCCACAAATGCCTAAAGAATGTCGGGTTCTTCGATATTTTCAGACATTTATGGATGACATTTCTCGTTTGGAGAATGAAATTGAGTTTAGTTCTCAAATTCCTATCTCGTCTTTTCTTTCTCCTGTTCAGAAAGAAAAGAAGGAGATTCTTCAAAAGAAAATTCATTCCTCATGTCAAAATCTAAAAAGGGTGCAAAAGATGGGAAGAGGAGTTATATACGGAGATAGCATCTATGAAATCCATTTTCAAAGCTAAAGATGACAAGGTTCAACGTCAAAAACTTCAAAAGAAATTTTTAGCAAAAGAAAATGATCGACTCTTGGAAAAAGTCTTGTGTTATGACGTAGTCTCTGTGATTATGAATTCGCTCTATGAATCTGGTAATGCTTTAATTGTGAATGATCATGCTGTGGATATTAAGATGTTGCGTATGGAGATTGATAATCTGGTACATGAAAATGAGAATCTTCGACAGATCAATAGTGATGTGGAAAAACAAAGTTTTTACTCTTCAAAAAAGGTTGGACTGGTGTCAAAAACGAAGTCTTGAATTTGAGATCAAATTTCAAAATCTCATGGAATCTTTATCATTTCAAAACAGCCATGAACAGAACAAAGAAACAAAGGCTTTCTTAAAGGTTAAACTGTTTCAAAATGAAAAAGACTTGAATGACATTCTTCAAAATAGAAATGACACAGTCTACCTAAACAGGAAATTAGACTCCCAAAATCAAGAGTTTCAACACATCATTATTGATTTGAAGAAGAAAATCAGAGTTTTAGACACAGGAAAAACAAATGTTCATAAAATTTGCCCCAGGGATGTATGTCATAGACAAAGCTCACACCCAAGCATCTGATGTGACCACTAATTCAGCTACTTGTACTTCCACAGGACTAGAAACCACACCTAAGGTCAGCCATTCCAAGACTCACAAGAAACAGAGGAAGAATAGAGTCAAGAAACCTAGGATGAAGTTATCTCAGTCTGAAGAAGTTCCAGTTAGTAGTTTGAATAAGACAAATGTAACATCAGGAATAGAATTGAACTTATCTGAGTCTAGTTCTAAGATTGATGTAACAAATGCTGAATCTTTAAATGTTAATGAAGATGTTTTGGTTGATGCTACTTGTGTTTTTTGTCGTAATAGCATACTATCTGGTGATCATACAAAATGTGTTGCTAAAACTCTGCTGACTAAGAGAAAGAAACGAAATAGTGGCGCTTCCTCTAGGCTTAAAACCAGTACAAAGTCCATTTTAGGAATGCCCCCACTAGATCTTTCTGAGGAGAAAATAGCAAAGCCCAAATCCAAGACTACAAAGTCACCTAGTGCATTCCTTAGGAAAAAGGCAGAGACTAGTTGGACCTGGCAACGTTGGTTACAGAACACTTTTGATTTTAAATGGTTACCTAAAGTACTAACCTCTTGTGTAACTAACCCAGCGGATCCAACCGTTATCAATTCTCCACCTGTTTCCAATGATTGTGATGCAGGTGATTCAAATCGTCCTTTGGATTGTTGATAGCGGGTGCTCCCGACACATGACCGGCAATCTCAAACTTCTTCAGAACTTCATTGCTAAGTTTATCGGAACGGTCAGATTCGGGAATGATCACTTCGCTGCAATTATGGGCTATGGGGATTACATTAATGGGAACATCGAAATCAGCCGTGTGTACTATGTTGAAGGCCTTGGTCATAATTTGTTCTCCGTGGGACAATTCTGCGATGGAGATTTGGAAGTAGCATTCAGGGAGAAAACTTGCTTTATTCGTGATCTTCAAGGGAATGATCTCATGAAAGGGAAACGTGGCACCAGTCTGTATACTATCTCACTTGAAGGCATGACAGCATCTACTCCTATTTGTTTACTCTCCAAGGCTCATCCCACAAAGGCTTGGTTATGGCACAAAAGATTGTCTCATCTCAACTTTAAAACCATCACTGACCTTGCCAAGAAGAAATTAGTTGACGGTCTTCCAAAATTCAGATATGCCAAGGATCACTTGTGTTCTGCTTGTGAACAAGGGAAAAGTCATCGTGCTCATTTTCCTCCCAAAACAGAACATAACACAGACCATGTCCTACAACTGCTTCATATGGATTTGTGTGGTCCGATGCGAGTTCAGAGTATTAACGGGAAGAAGTATATTCTGGTAATAGTGGATGACTACTCAAGATGGACTTGGGTCTATTTTCTGCGGACTAAAGATCAAGTTCCTTCTATCCTCATCACGTTCCTCACCAAGATTCAAGTTCAAGTCCGCAACACCGTCCGCATCATCAGAACAGACAACGGGACTGAATTTAAGAATCAAATCATTCGGGAATTCACTGAGAAACAGGGTATTGTTCATCAGACTTCAATAGCTCGCACTCCAGAACAAAATGGTGTAGTTGAAAGACGAAACCGTACGCTCGTGGAAGCAGCTCGAACTATGTTGATCAATGCTCAATTACCGGATTATCTTTGGGCTGAAGCTGTCAACACTGCTTGTTATACTCAGAATCGTGCCATGATCAACAAACGACACAGCAAAACACCATATGAGCTTATACAAGGAAGAAAACCAAACATCAACTATTTTCACGTCTTTGGAGCATTGTGTTATCCGAAGAATGATAAGGATGATCTTGGTAAACTTAAGGCTAAAGCAGATATTGGGATTTTTGTTGGATACTGTGAAAACTCCAAGGGATATCGAATTTGGAATCGTCGGACTGGGGAAATTCAAGAGACCATACACGCTAATTTTGATGAACTCACTGAAATGGCTTCTGAGCAAGACCGCTTGGAACCCGCACATAACCGTCTGAACTTTCCTGAATCTTCAGCTGCACCCCTACCTTTCAACAGGAAGGATTTGGAAGATTTGTTTGCACCAATGTTTGATGACGTTCGTGTTCCTAGTGCATCAGATGCTTCCACCAGTTCCGCTGCTCAACATGTCATACAACAAGCACCTGATCCATCAGCATCTACTTCTACCGTAGTTGCTGCCGATGCACCACAACCTGAACAATCATCATCAATGGAGACAACACCTCAACCTGCAGTTGAAGATTCATCCCCCACTTCTAATCCGGTTTCCACACCATCAGATTATGACGGGAACGCATTCTTCAATCCATTTGCTCCACCACCAACCATTCCAGAATCAGGAGAATCCTCCTCGAGCAATATGGACCCGTCAGATCATCATAACAACATTCAACATTTTCCATCCACCCACAAATGGACAAGAGATCATCCTTTGGTAAACATAATTGGCAATCCTAACAATCCAGTCCTCACAAGACAAAAACTTCATTCAGACAGTGAACATTGCATGTATGCACTCACTGTTTGTCAATCTGAACCTAAAAACATCAAAGAAGCCCTTACCTACGACAATTGGATTGAATCCATGCAAGAGGAGTTGGAACAATTCAAACGTTTGGAAGTTTGGGAATTAGTTGAAAGACCAGATGGAGTTTATGTGGTTGGATTGAAATGGATTTGGAAAAACAAGCTCGGTGCAGATGGTACAGTGATTCGTAACAAGACCCGACTGGTAGCAAAAGGATACAGCCAAGAAGAGGGTATTGACTTCGAAGAATCGTTTGCTCCAGTAGCTCGGATTAGAGGCAGTTAGAATGTTTCTGGCATACGCAGCCACAAGAATATCACAGTCTATCAGATGGATGTGAAGACGGCATTTCTCAATGGACAACTCCGAGAAGAGGTGTACGTGTCACAACCAGAAGGCTTCGTGGATCCAGATCATCCTAACCATGTATATCGGCTTAAGAAAGCCCTTTACGGCCTTAAACAAGCCCCGAGGGCATGGTACGATAAACTGTCCGCATTTCTCCTTGCTAATCATTTTACCATTGGAACTGTTGACCCGACTTTATTCATACAAACACACGGGGACGACATTCTCATTGTACAAATTTATGTGGATGATATTATTTTTGGTTCAACCAATAAAAAATATTCAAACGCTTTTTCTAAACTAATGAAACAAAACTTTGAGATGTCTATGATGGGTGAACTTTCTTTCTTTCTAGGATTGCAAGTTCATCAATCACCCCGTGGTATATTTCTAAGTCAGTCAAAATATGCTCAGGAAATCCTGAAAAAGCATGGTATGACCAGCTGTGACACCTATAATACCCCGATGTCCTCCTCATCCCCGAAGCTAGATGCTGACATTCATGGGACACTCATTGATCCTACGAAGTATCGTAGTATCATTGGCTCGATCATGTATCTCACAGCTAGCAGACCGGATGTTGTATTTGCCACTTATCTTTGCTCCCGATATCAGTCTAGACCGACTGAACGGCATTTGTCAGCCGTTAAAAGAATCCTTAGATACATAAAGGGAACCATTAATTTGGGGATCTGGTATCCAAAGGATTCTGGGTTTGAACTTGTTGCATTTTCAGACGCTGACCATGCAGGATGCTTAGACACACGCAAGAGTACATCAGGGGGAGTTCAATTCTTGGGTGACAAGCTCGTCTCTTGGCAATCAAAGAAACAAGACTGCACCTCACTGTCTTCAACAGAATCTGAGTATGTAGCCATGTCTGCTTGTTGTGCTCAAGTCATCTGGATGAGATCACAACTAATGGACTACGGTTACACATTCAACAAGATTCCGATGTATTGCGACTCCAAGAGTGCCATTGCCATTTCATGCAACACTGTCCAGCATTCGAAGTCCAAGCATATTGATCTCCGGTACCATTTCATCAAGGAACACGTGGAAAAGGGTACTGTTGAATTATACTTTGTGGGAACTGAACACCAACTGGCAGATCTGTTCACAAAAGCCTTGCCTCATGCAAGATTTGTGGATTTGGTTCACCGGATTGGTATGAGATGTTTGACGCCAAACGATTTGGAAAAGTTTCTTAAAAATAAATAACCACGTCAAACATTTCCAAAACTATCTTTGTAAATATAAAAAAAAAAAAAAAAAAAAAAAAAAAAATGCAAGTACGATCTCTCATCCAACACGGTGTTTATTTTTTCAATGTCTACAATTATTGTTTAACACGTGTTGAGGGGGAGACATAATTTTTCCCAAAATCTTTAAAATTGTACTTGCATATGTTTTCAGAAATTGTTACTTCACAAGTTTTTGGTGATGAGATGTTAAGATAGAAATGTTGTGTGCCTTAAATGTGATAAATGAGACTTAGTGTTAGCTTGATGGTGGCTTAGGACTAGGATTTCAAAGTTACCTAGGTTAAGGGATTAAATGTGTAACATTTGCAAAAGTTACAAGATAGATATTTAAGTCTAAAAAATTAATAACCGCAGTTATTTCATCTGCCAAATCCACCAACCGAAGTTAATTCATCTCACCCACCATCATCAACGGCCATCAATCATTTTGCTAATCCGCTCAAGATCTTTGATTTTTGTGAGTAATCTTATGGCTATTATATGATTCTTAACAATGGTTTTGAACGATAACATGATCCAACGGCTAGAACATCCAAAATTGAGATGTTTAGTCCTAGGGTTTGCGTTAAAATTGGGGATTTTTGATTTAGAGTGTTTGAGTGTTAAATGATTGTACAATAATGATTTTACAAGGATAGTTAACCTATATTGCATGTTTAATCACACCCAGGAACCTCAAATTAGTCTAATCGAAGTTTAGGGTTTAAGCAACGATTTGGGGAAAACTATGTAAGAGTGTTATTGGATAATCTGTGGTTTGGATAGATGTTGTTTAATGTTTAATTGAATAATGGCATGTGTGATTTGTACCCAGATACAATTTTAGTGAATCGATTTGATGTTAGGGTTTAACAAGAACAAGAACACTAGCAGTTTGATTTATGAGTAATTGTGGTTAGTTTGTGTTATAACTTAGCCAAAATGCCCATAATAGTCATACAAATTGTTTGTGAAAGTCTGTGGTTACAAATCCTAATGAATCACAATAAAGATTTGAATGTTCATCATCAAAAAGTGTTCGTAAACTCTTGTATAAGAGTTTATCGAAGTTGGCCAAAATTATCGCAGTTGAGATAATTATCGCAGTTGGGATAATTATCGCAGTTGGGATAATTATCGCAGTTAAGATTTTATCTTGATTGACTTAATTATCTTGATTGTCATAGTTATCGCAGTTGGATAATTATCGCAGTTGGAATTATCGCAGTTGGGCTATTTATCTCAGTTGAGCTAATTATCGCAGTTGGGATGATTATCGCAGTTGAGATGATTATCGCAGTTGGATAATTATTCAATTAAGATACTTATCTTGATTGAATGATTATCGCAGTTGTCATAAATATCGCAGTTGACAATAATTATCGCAGTTGACAATAATTATCGCAGTTGACATAATTTATCGCAATTGTGATCTGATATAACATTTTGATCAATTTCCTTAAGTATATCCATTATACTTATTAAAATTAATCAAAATTTTATAGAACTTGGCTAATTTTTGATAAATTCTTTAACCAAGCATGTAACAAACAATCAATGATACAATAAGATGCTATGTGTTGTTCTTAAAAGCTAACAAATTTTTCTAACAAACATGCATTCTGTATATTTGTATATGATTGTTGATTCAGAAACACATCAATGGCATCTTCCCAACAACAACCACTTCCTGCTCTTACCAAAGAAGAAGTCTTTCCTCGTGGGTATACTCTGGAAATAGGGAAGAACAATTCACGGGTAGAATTGGACAAGATCAAATGTTCTGATCCAAGTTGTCAGATTGCTGTAGAGATTCTCAAAGCTCACAAATGCAGGGATATTCTTGACAGCTCAGACACCATTCCAGAGTTATATATTCATCAATTCTGGGATACCTTCACTAAGAGTAATGATGACAAGTACTTTACTTGCACACTGGATCGGAAGCAAATCAGAGTTACACCTGCTACACTCAGAAAAGCCTTGAAACTTCCAGAGGCACCTGAAGCTGCTGCCCGATTCCACCAACCCTTCAGAGTCAGAGGTCATGCAATTCCTGGAAGATATTGGTTATGATGTTCAACCTGATACACCATTAACCACAATCTCCAAGGTTAATGCCAGATACATTCCTCAACCCTGGAGGACTATCTTCTTCATCATAACACATTCAATAACTGGAAGAGATAGTGGGTTTGAGCATCCAAGACTGTCTCATCTTCAAGTCTTGTGGGGATTTCTAAACGAAGAACCTATTGACTTTGCTGCTCTTATTTGGGACGACATAATGTACTTACAGCGTAAAATTTTCAAGAAAATCCCATTTGTTCGATTCACCAAAGTTCTTATCAGCTATTTACTTGATCAACATGAAGACCTTGATAAGCGTCCTACAGATCAAGAAGTTCATGAGTATAGCATGGATAAAACATTGGGTAAAGTTTATTTCCCAAAAGAAAGCACGCGAAAGCAAGGTTCAAGGTTGCCAGAATTTTTGATGCCTGATGAGGTAAGAGAAACAAAAGCTTATCATGATTACGATCTAGCATACCGTGAACGTCGTGTAGGTCTTGCCAAGATGGTTGAAGAACCTAAGTCTTCAAAGACTCGTTCAAAAGGTAAGACTAAGACAGGAAGTGCCTCAAGTGTCTCTAAACCAAAAGAAAAACATCCAAGAACAACATTTATCAAGAGAAGAGTACCCAGCAAACCCCAGCCAAAACCAGAACCAAATAGAATCATTGATGAAGACACAGAATCTAACTCAGAATCATCTGAATCTGAAGAAGAACACGTCTTTATGACTGAAGAAGAAGCTGAATTTCACAATAAGATCTCTAAGGAGAATGCACAAAAACAAAGTCTCAAATCATTGAAAGCAGATGAAGAGCGTAGAGCAAAGAAAGTATTGGAACAACAGAGGGAGTATGAAAGAACACATGGAGTTGGAGGATCACAAAATGTTCCTAAAGCAGTTTCGACCCAAGACGATCCGGTTAATCAACCCGGAGGGTCTGGAGCTGAATCTACTAAGGTCTCTTCACAGCAAACAAGTTCGGTTAATCAACCCGACTTGGGAGCATCAACTCAGGAGGAAAAGGAAAAAGATCAGGATAGCAACATTGTTTTATCTGATAAGGATATTTCTGATTCTATGTTTGATGACAATCCTGAGGAACAAACACGTAATGATGATAATGAAGATTGGAACTTAGAAGAAGAAAAAGACATTCTAGGAGACCAAACAACTAAAGCAGCCAAAGATCTTGAGGAAGCAGCTAAACAGGAAGAAGAAAGGAAACGTAAGGAGGAGGCTCAAGCTAACCTGGAAGCAGATAGCTACCTTCGTTCTCACACTCCAACACCTCCTCCTTCCCCTCCAAAGGACACAAAAGAATCTAATCTGGCTATGGTCGTTCATAACCCACAACAGCAGCAAGAACAACCACCAGTTCAGTCCTCGACTGCTTCTTCACCCAAGACACCTCCTGGGTCACCACCGAAGAATCCAACACCTCCACCCTCACCTCAAAAGGAATCAAATACTCAATCTGATGATCCAATCCCTTCTCTCACTCCATCATCCTCACGATCTTCATCACCAAAATCTAAATCAAAAGCATCAGTTTCTGAAAATATTCTTAAGGCCTACAAAGGAAAGAGCAAGAGAAGAATCGTCCATGTTACGAAAGTTGAGGTTGTGACTCCTGCAGCAAAGAAACTCAAAAGGGCAGTAAAGAGAGCACAAGCACAACGAGACAACCAAGCTACAAATAAATTGGCTGAAATGGAAGACTTAGTCAAGAAGTTGTCTCAACAAATGGAAGAAATGCAGGAAAGCAAGAAGCAGATAGATGAATTCCTTGGTTTCAACATCAAAGATCATATGACACGCAAGGCAAAGAAATTTGTTAAGCAATTTCTTCCCGATCTTCAGCAAAACATAAATGAACACATTGATGCACAACTTGACGAAAAGATCAAAGAAGCTGTCTCTTCTTCTTCCCACACCAAACCACTTCCAGAACACACTACTGAATATCTCGAGCTTGTGCTTCTCGATCGACTCTTTGAAATCACCTCTCCTTCTCCAGAAGAAGTTAACCTGATAGCAGCTCTTCAAGCACATATTGAGAAAAAGTCATGCAAGGAAACTGCTGACAAAGGAAAACGCATTCGAGAAGATGATGAGGATGATCAGGACCCTAAACCCGAACAAAAGAAACACAAAGGCGGGTCAGGGATTCACATTCAGGAGCCAACGGAACATAAACCATCATCTCAACCTTCTAAACATCAATCCTCTGGTCCCACTAAAACCGAGCATCACCATGAGCAATTTACAACTGAAAGATATGGAATTCCAGCCACACGATGATCAACCTCATTCACCATCACCATCACCAAAACCAAAGCCATCCAAGTCCAAGCCTTCACACAGCAGAAAGTCATCTACCGGACCAACAGTTGTCACATGGCTGGATAATGATACGGATGTGCTAGGAAATGAATGGTTCGATCATCTAGCAAGCGCTCAAGTTCAGACTGACGAAGCTTCACGAGTTGAAGACAGCACCTTTGCTGTTACTCTAGAAATTAAAAGAACTCTCAATATCAAGAAAATGACCAAGAAGGAACTTCGTCGGATCAAGAATGATGCTTTCCTTCTTCTGAAAAACAAATCCAATAGCGCAGCAGAACTCGAATATCACCTTGAAAACATTGCACGAGGCAATGTCAAGTGACTTCGACTGGGCTAGTCCAGACGTCGTCAGGAAAGTTGGCAAGTATCAACCATTCATCACTGATTGGACCAAGCCACTGACCGTGATACGAAGACATCATCACTCGGAAATTCCCTTTCAAATGTTCTTCAACAAAGATCTGGAACTTCTAAAGAATGGAGCTCAAGGGACGACAAAGTACGCTACATCTATCACTTTCACACCAGCCGCTCATTACACACAATCAGCCATTGAAGAAGCAGCTATTAACAGCAATCTGTTTGTTAAAAGGCTCGTCAAATATGATCGTGATGCAGAGCTAGGGATTCATCACTGGTACTCTAAAAGACAAAGCTGGTACAAGTACAAACTTGTCCTCCAGAAATCAAAAGAACCAGTCTACAGTGATCTCCGAATATTGGCCGTCATCAACGTAAGCGGATCTAGAAGATGTGATTATATATTTCTAGAAGAGATCACAGTAAGAAGAATCGATAACAATCTTTACAAATTCTCTGAGGCGGATTTTCCTGATCTAAATCTAAATGATATCGAAGACATGTATCTGATGAAGGTCCAAGGCAAACTGCAGCACCTGACCAATGAGCTTCGATATGCACTTAGTACTTCCCTCTGTCATTATATCAGGAGAACCATCATCAAAGAACGTGTAGAAGATCTCCAGCTTGGTGTGGAAAGTTATCAGACTCAGCTTAACCTTGTTGAACCTCAGTTCCTCCTACACAGCAAAAAGGACCCTCAGTACACCATGCTACATCGTCCAACTTTTGGGTTCGTCTACAGAAGCACAACTGATTTTCATCGTTTCATGGCACTCAATGAAATTCATAAGTTCTGCGACGACACATTAAAGAGTGTACGTGATGGGCTAGCTAATAGAGTTCGAGATTCGATGTTGGAAAAATCAAGAAGATGGAATTCAAAGGAGCTGCGACAAGTCAAAGAATTTATTCGGAAGATGGAAGAACGGTTATACCATCGGGATCAAATGAGGAGGCTAGAGAGCTATGTTGGGGGTCGTCCGCCATTCGCCATCAGACTATTTCAGCGAACTGACCCAGTGTTCACAACTTTTGGTAAAGGTGGATGATGTAAGAATCAATTCTCAAATTTCATCATATCATTCTTCTTTCCATAATTGGCCTATACATTACGGTTTGTGCACACATAACAGTGTACAACCCGGACCTCAAAGAAAGGACCCTGAGGTACGCTTCAGTGCCTCAATCCTGAAAAAGGAGCGAAAGCTTCTTACTTATGAGCAGAATTAAAATCAGAATGTTTTTCGATGTTTTTCAAACATTCTGCTCATAAGGACAAATATTCCCTTGTTAAGGGGGAGTATTTGAAAATATAATCTTTGTTCAAATAATTATAAATGTTCTTGAAATTCTTCCCTAAAACTCAAAAACAGCATATTTTAATCATAAACGTTTTTCCAAAAACATCATGAGTATGCTATTTTTGAGGGGGAGAAGAAAAAGATGATTAAAATATGATGTCTCATTTGCTGGAATCTCGTGTGCTCAAACTCAGAATTGACCCTCGAATTGACGAATAGGAAAGTCAGTAGTCGAAAGGACATGTCCCGGACGGGTAATAATTTCAAGCCAGTTTATCTGGTGATGTAAGCGTGTCTCGCAAAGGACGTGTCTGAGTAGAATGTACCGATTTCGAGCGATAATCTTTGAATCTGATCTGGACGGGTAATAATTTCAAGCCAGTCTAACTGGTGATGTAAGCGTGTCTCGCAACGATCAGGTTCATTGAAAGTCAATCAATTCAAAAGTGCCAACTCTTTCCGGCATGTGCAAATTTCAAAATTTAATATTAATGAGCACATGTTGAGGGGGAGTATTTCTGAAAATCATCAAACTCTCAAGGTGTCAACAAAATGTCTTTACAATTATCGACACTTTGAGAGATTTTCAAAAGGTTTGGTATATGGCATCATTAGGATAGTCATGGAGTTATAAGGTGACTAAGGTTAGGGAAAACCGTCCTATGATCCGCCAGAGCCGGAGGGATCTACCCAAGGACAATACCAATAGTTTAGAACTAGAAAGTCCTAGGTATGATATAAAAAGGAGTAAATGAATGAACGGAGAAAGAAGGGGTTGAAGAATTAAAACGAAAAATAAAGAAAAGGGTGAAAAGAAATAGCCCTCCATTTGTTCAACCTTAGGGCAGACACCGGGTTCAATTCATAATCTACTGGTTGATGAGCATCACCGGTATGGAAGACTAAAGACGTCATGGACCCAGTGACGCACTAAAAAACCTTCTAAGCCACTCAAGTGTCTCTCAAAAGGCATTTGTTTCATTCACACGGAGAACCTTTCATAATCTATCGACCTCTCATTACGAGAGTGTTGATATTGAAAAGGAGGCAATCTGCTCCATGACTCCGATGACCAAACAAATGTGCACTGATTGAGTCTAGAGCCATGAGATTCATAAAAGATCTCTTAGGTACACTTAGTATTACTCTACCGTTCTACATCATGGGCAGCAGTTGTAAAATTAAGAAAGTGTCCTTCGCAGATCCTAGCAATCTGCCGAGAACATTCATGAGAAAAGTCACAATTTGTGATTATCAATGATTGAATGGAAATCCTGCCAGAACAACATCAAACAACTCTGATAGCAGGTCACTTCGGTAACTCCTTGTGGGTTACGCTTAGTGTTTGGTCCAAACGGTCTACAGTCGTGGGGTGATCTCCAGCGACTCACTGAATCGTGGGTGCACTTCGGTGTGTCCGTGTAATCCCTTTCGGGGGAATCCGGTTCAGAACGGTCTGGGTTAGGATTTGAGAAAGTCTTCACACTATGCTATTGATGATCTCAAGTCTGAGCTTGTAAGTACCGGTTGGTTCGTGCTGTTGCTGCTGTTGTCGCTGCTGCTGCTGATGAGGAGCTGGAGTTCAACCATCAAGACTCCATCATGTTCATATCTTGAAGAAATGTTCTCTCAAAGACTCAGTAACATCAAAAGTTTAACATATGATTTAGTAAAGTCAAAAGTTCAAGCACATCAACCTTTCTCAAGTTATAAGATTGAAAAGTGAGAACAAGTTGCAGAAAAACAAGTCTAAGACATATGAGCATGATGGAGAAGACATAAAAGACATTGGAGATTGGTAGAAAGAGACAACATCATATCATCATCAAACAAGAACAAAGAAACAAAGATTATAAAGACGTCAGAAGCCCAAGAAGCAAAGAAGACGTCATGCAACATTGATGATCAAGACTTAGGGGGAGATTGTTAGGAACACGTTTCATATAAATACAAGTCTTGTTCATTTAAATGTAATGTTGCAAGTTTAAGGACTATATGATTTGTATTTGTGGACTGGTCCATTAGTAGTCCATGGACCGGTCACAATAGGTAGTTCATTCTTATCACTAGCATGGGAATATTCCTAGATTTATTCCCTCCCATTGCCTATAAATAGAAGGCATGGGATTCATTTTATGAGTTGGTTTTTCATGTCATGTGCGGAAGCTATGTTCGTGTAAAGTTTGATTAATTGAAAAGCCGATCACTTCTTATTCTTCTTCTTCTCATCTTATTCTCTTATCTTATTTAGTAGTGCTTATTAGCTTATACATCTCATACGTAGCATAATCTATAGTAGTAGTACATGTTCTTAATTGTCTTATTGAGTGTGTGTTTGAGAATTAGTCGTGACCTACAATTATCTTGACTGCAAGGTAAGAGGCTAAACATTCTAATAAAACTTATACACATCTAATCCAAGAAACACTTGGTGTTGCAATTTAGCTTAAGTGAGACCTTGACTAGATTACAACAACAAGGTGAAATTCCATGATTACGTGAGACCGTACATGTATAATTACTGTTTCTAAATTAGATACCTATTAGAGCAAGTGTCAATATGATAACGAGACTACTTAAAACTAAATATTTATGTATTATTGAAATGACATAAATAAATGAAGTAATCTAATACTACTTCAAATTTGAATATTTATGTATTCTTGGAATGTCATAAATAAATGAAGTAATAAACTAACTTAAAATTACTATTGAAACCAAATTGTGGTGTTCATGATTACTTTAGTTATACATGTTTATACTTTATTGTAAAACTATAAATATGAAGTCTTTTAAATTGTTACAAGACTTATTATAATATAAAGTAAGACGTTAACTTATTATGTCTTCTTTATTAAGACATATACAAGAAGTCATTGAGTTGATCAATGATTCATAACGTATAGTGGGATTATAACAGTTTATGTCTTCTTGTTGAGACATGGACAAGAAGTGACTTAGTTAAAAAGTACTTGCGTTATAAAGCATGCAATTGGCTTAGAAAATCTATTTCACCATTAAGTTGACTTAGTTGGAAATAGGTAAGCCAGAAGGAGTATGAGTTTATCTTACATATTGTTTGATTGTCTCACAATATTAGTTCTAATGAAATACCTCAAGTTAGTGGTGTGTTCAGTTAGGAGAATCAAACTCTATCGGTATTGTTTGATTAAAGATAACTATAACTTCCTTTCTTCCAAAAGTATCAAGGTTAGAAAATTGAGTATGGATTGTATATACTCAATAAGACTCCAACCTAGAAGATTAATAAGACACCATTTATTATGGAATGTGATGAATCATATTAAGTCTTAAAATTGAAGTTCTTAATTTGTTAAACAACTTATGAAGTAAGATATTAATAAACTAATGTAAGGAACTATCAATATGTATTTGTAATGTCCCAAAAGAGAAAAATTTTGTGTTGCTCTACTTGCTAAGTATTTATAGATAGTCTATAAATTTGCAAAAGGCAAGTGGGAGTTTTTTTATCTTGAAAAGATAAAATTACAAGATACATAATCTTCTAAAAATACACTAGTAAATGTCATGATGAGGATTAAACATGTTAATGTTAAATCTCAAGATGATGGAATTCTCATTCATAGATCCGCAAGGATATCTCAAATATTTGAATAATATGTTGAGGATTATGAGTTACAGGATTATGGAAAACCTGTAGTTCATTAAGATGAATTGCAAATATTGAATTTGGCAAATTACTCATGCTATGAATGTTTAGATGCAGTCCATAAAGATAATTAGTTTTGGAAACTTAGTTAATCTTGAACTCTATAGTTAGACTATAGAATGAAGATGAGTTTCTTCAAAGGGAATGAAAATCCTAGTGGTTTAAATCTTTGTGTAGAAATCATATGGACAATTTTGTAAACATATTTATGTATGTCTTATGACAAGATTATTAATCACACTTAAGCAATTAACTGTGATTGAATATTCTTTCTAGGCACATTAAATGTATAAAGATTAAAATGTATAAAGATTATGATTGTAATTCTTAGTTTCATTAATATGAAATTAACAATGGAATATCAAAACTCTTTCTTGAGTAATTACTTGTGCGAGGACGATAAGTAATCTAAAGGAGTATTTGAATTCAAATAATCTTTGGAAGTATACAAAGTGCAATAATTCATGAATGGATTAATGCATGCATCTAGGAGATATACTTATGTTTAATTATTAAATCCAAGTTTTGATTTATAATTAAAATAAGATAATTCCTTAGTATTCCTGAAAGCTAGTGGGAGTGTTATATTTATTTTCTTATTTCATATATGTTGTATAGCATATAGGAAGTAACATTCCATATACGTTAAATGTTAAGTCTTAGTTTGGAATGGAACTTCACTTGAAGATTTAGGAAATAAACATACAACCTTGGAATATATGTTTATTGTCATAAACATAAGCGGTAAAATAATTGATTCTAATAGAACATGATATACTGTTAGAAAGTCTAAATAGAAACATATTTTTGAAAAGAAATAACATGAATAAAATCTAAGTTTGACACAAGGATTTTTCATGAACATCATGTTATTTGTTGTATCATGCTTGGATGAAAGATGATTTGACAACATTGATATCTAATTGAAAGTTATTAGATAACTAAGTGTAATGAATATGGCTGGATATAGAATTACATCCTCAGCCTGGAATTGCTTCTAAATTCTAAGTATGAACCATATGGCAAATTGTTGCGTAATTGTTATAGCTGACAAATCTTGAAAGATTGGAAGGCATCAAACATTACACAATGGATATTAAAGTTTACGGAATTTTAAAGAGCATATTGTTGTTTGCATACAATGATGCTAATGAAATTGAGATGACACTCAATACTAGTCATGGTAGGATTTCATCCTTGTTAATGGCCATGTGTACTAGTTATGCTTAACTAAGAGCATAGTTGCATTATACATTAAAGAATTAGAATACTTTAAACTATAAAAGATTTGATAGTTTAATTGTTATAAATTGGTGGTTGAGGATGTCACACATTTTATGAAATATTATGTGGCAATATCAAGATAGTTGAATGCACACATACAAGAACTTCACTAATTGAATTCTTGAAATAAGTATTCTCAAAATTCTGATAGATCAAAATTAGTTGATTTATGTCTTGTCAACAAGTATGATGGACATGACTCGAGGCATAATTCATTAACTAGAATTATCATGCATTGATCTATTTAGTATTTGGATAAGGGATGTTAAACAATTATTATTTTCAATGAATTAAAGTACTTGGTACGTTTGTTTTCATTAATAATAGATTGTATCCTATATTTGCATGTTTAAATCCGTGAATAACTTATGTTATTCTAAATAGTCCGTTGTCGATCAATGATATGGGAATATCATTGAATTAAGACAAATCTGAGTTTTGGTAGAATATACTTGAAAGTATATTGATGCGTTGACATGCCAATTTCACATGATATTCAATGAATTGAATATAGGACTTATCCCAACTTCATGAGTTTACTTTATGGATCTTGTCATCAAGTAAATTATGAATATAGTTATCCTTAGACTTGAGATACCAGATAACTGTCATGGATGTAGTGCATTTCTGTAAAGCAATTTACCGCTATACGTTACTGGTAGCCATAAGGATTGTTTTCAGGAATGTTGCAAAGTTCATGGGTTAGGCTCGTTGTCAAGAGAGAATTTGTTCCTTCAAAATTTGTTTTGAAGTTTAATACTGCTGGGCCCCTCGTAGGGTTGACAAGATGTTTGCGTGGCCACGCCCAAGATCTATCTGAAATACGTTCAGACGATTTGGTAATCTTGCTCAATCATAAACAACGAGAAACAGAATAGTTAATTAAAGAATGACTAAGATCCATATCTTTATTAACGTAGTATTAGTAACAAAATGATAAGTATGATGATTAATCATCAAAAGGTTTTTCCAGGAGACCTTACTCGAGTTGTACTGGGGGCATTGGCGTGTTCCTAGACGCTAACCAATGTCATTACACTATTAAGATATGTCCAAGTGGGAGCTGTTAGTTTATGGACAATATTTAATATGTGTATGTCTAGAATCGAACTTGAGACCACAGGATTGCACACTTTACGTATGAAGAATTAATGTTTAATAATTTAATATAAAAAGTTATATTTAATTATTAATTACACAAAATGACTAACGAGCGTTAAGTAATTAACAGTAATTGACTAACGGTCATTAAATAATAAAAGGAAATGACTATAGATGGAAAATAGAGAACAAGAAAGATCTAGAACCCCTTTGGGTTGAGATCCGATCGGCAATGGGCTTCCCAAACCCAAACCCTAACTTGTTCCAAAAGTTTTGACATCCTATATAAACAAACACAAGGGTTCATTGTTTTGTAACTTTTGTACACACACTAAACCCTAAAAGTGTTTTTCTCTTTTCCTTGTGTCCCAATCGGCAGAAACCTTCAAGAGGTGTTCAACTTTTGTTTTTCCAAAAACAAAATTGTTTTGTGTTTTATTAAACTAGCATTTACATTAATTTGGTATTAGTACGCATGTACAAGAACGTGGTGTAAACACACTATTGTTTACATCTTGGATTGAATTACAAAACGGTAAGGGGTAATTCATTAATCCAATTATAAACCCTAATTAGGGTTCTTGATCTTGATTGAAGGATTATTGAAGTTGATTCTTGTTTAGCTAGAATCAAAGGTACCTTTGCTTTATTATTCGGTTAATTCTTTATGTGTTAAATAGATCCTACGCTTCCGCATTTGTGTGATGATTATTTGTTTAATATATGAACTTCTCATGTTTATTAAATTCTAACAAAAAGTTGATGCAAATATGAAAATACCGAGAACACATGAATATTTCTAACTGTTTTTGGCAATAAGAGTGTTTCTTTTAAGCAGTTGGTGTAGGGACTAGGTGCATAGCAGTAATTCATATTGACTGTTTATAAAAGAAGTCTGATAGTAGTTGATCAGACAAGTCATCAAGTTTGGTGTATACAATTTGGACAAGTGCTTTCAAAACTCGTGAGTTGTGACAAATGACTAAGTGTCAACCTCTATTTACATCAAGTAATTTAAACACACTTGGAGATTATTTATTCTGTTAGCAAATTATATTCAAACTGGCCTATGTTGGTACATATCTATTTGTGTGCGAAATTTCCAAAAAGGAGTCTTCAATATTCGTCAAAAGATTTCAAAGATCATTTTCGTAAGTACAACAAAGAATGACCATTTAATATTACTGGTAGATCTTGACAATCTTTTGATCAATGGATTTAAAGCTTTTTGATAATTTATCAGTTTATGACCGTTTAGACAAAGATACCTGCAATTTGGGGCGGAGTGCCTCTAATGGTCCTTTGGCCTTCTGTGATCCTTGTTGTTGCATTAAGGATGATCATGCTAGCATCCATAATCAATATACATATGATCTTAATCTCTTGAAACAAACAAGAAAGATAAGAGTTAAAATTTTGGATTTATTACCTTTCCCAGTGCCCAATCAGCAGGGTCAAAAAAAGTCCGGTCATGGTCCTGGGCGATATTGGCCAAAAAGATGTCAAGACCCAAATTTTAGAATCCTAATTTTCTTCCCAATATAACATAAGAATGTCGCAACTTTTACCTTTGAGATCAATGGTTTTTTCTTTGGTAACAACCCTCCATACTTTTTCTTGATTACAGCTTCCTGCACAACACATCAAGAAAGATAAACATTATTGCCTCTTAAAAATAAAGTTCGAATACAAGATTAACAAGCATCCGAAACTATATGGTAAGTTGGTAACTATTGATAGTCGGATTACAACCTTAAGGTTATATCCTATAAAGGTTTACATGCTTTTACGTCTTCTTAGGTGCTAAAAGTTGAAACATGAAAATCAGTTCTAAATGTAGTAACATCAATAAATAACCAACTAGAAGCCAAATTCGAGTTATACCTCCTGCTCCTTTGAGGGGATGGGGTTGCCTTCGTTTGGTCCAGACATTTTCATGGCTTATTGAGTTTTACCAAGACCTACAAAGAACACAAGCAATTCATATAAATTAATAACCAAAGCTATGAAAACGATAATCCTTTATCACATGTTCCTAAACCAATCATATGCAAAACATGAACACTCATTTCAAATATCAATAAAAGATTATACTAAAACCAAGATCTATCTTAGACTTCACTCACTACTTGAAACCCAAGTTGTCTTACCATGATCTATATTAAAAAGAAAAACGTAGAGGGGTCTCTATTTAGGCTACCCACTAAAAGTCGAGCCTTTTTGCCGTTTTGGCTCTGATGTACGCGGCCTAACTGGTATTCCGGTGGCCGTTCCCGTACTCTCCCCTAGCCACCCAAGGATGCTCACCCAACGAGGTTTGACCCCGGGTCTCTTCTAGAGATGGTTCAAAGATCTATAAAAGCTTATACTGTAACCACGATCTATCTCAGATTCTTTCACTCATTAACTAGAACCTAGTATATCGTACGACGATCCCAGATCCCATATGGCAAGCATTATCTGAGCTACAAGAAATGAAGCATACAGCATAAACCAATCAATAAGGTGCATCTTCAAGAACAATAACAACACATCATAAACCAATCAAACCACAGAGAGGATGTGTATTATAGTCTATACTCTATAGCATGTAAACACCTTGCTTATCTGTTAGTATGATTTATGACTAAGAGGGTTTTTTTGGATTGCTTATTTAGTAAGCAATTTTTAGTCTTTGGAGGAAACTGGTTATTTCGAAGTAAATAAGCACTTTCAAATAGAGCCAGGTTCTTACCTGGTGTAGAAATGAGCAACCCCAAATACCCCTTTGTTGGTTAATTTACTAAAGATATAATGTTATACGTCTGATTTTATAGATAAGCGGAGAAGCTACAATGGTTAGGAAAGCTCTGTTCCAAGTGGCGTGTCGCCTTCATGATAATAAATCACGATCCCAACACTTACTTTTGTCATCATCAAACATACATAAGCCTAGTGGTAGCTACATGGGTGCACAAGTAGGTCAATACGGAGATTGGTCAGGATCCACAAAGGAATTCTCACTTCGTTTAGTTTGTCCAACTGAGAACATTGGAAGCATGATTGTCAAAAGTGGTGTGATTATTAAGCAAATAAGACAAGAATCTGGTGCATATATCAAAGTTGATAGTTCGGCTACTGAGGGAGATGATTGTCTCATAACTCTATCTGCAAAGGAGGTTTTTGAAGAAGGTTCACCAACAATTGTTGCAGCAGTACGGTTGCAGCCCCGATGCAGTGAGAAAATTGAAAAGGAATCTGGTGATTGTGTATATACTACTCGTTTGTTGGTACCAAGTTCACGAGTAGGATGTATAATTGGCAAAGGTGGTGCTACTGTTTCTGAGATGTGGAGTTTAACTAGAGCAAGTATTCGTGTTTTAAAAAAGGAAGATCTCCCCAAAGTTGCATCTGAAGATGAGAGTATGGTTCAGGTAAATATATTTAAGGAGTGTTTGGCATTGTGTTTTGACAGTGAATATCTGATTATTAAGTGGTATGTAATGTCTGCCAGATTACTGGAGACATTAATGCTGTGACCGGTGCTTTGGTACAAGTAACCACACATTTAAGAGCTAAAGTATTTCAAGTGGAAGGAGGTGTACTGACACTACCTCCAACTGATGGTTATAGTAGCTATGACGATTCCCAGGTAATAATACGTGGTGATTTACCTTATGTCTACTTCTTTTAGTTATTTGATGAAATGGTTTAACTACAATCACCAATCATATGTGTACAGATGGCTGGAAATGGCTATGGAGCATATGGTGTCTCTTTTGGGCGCTCGAGATAAATGTGCGATTCTTTGTTATATCTATTTGTAACTTAACACATTACATAGTATTTATGACTAATTATTTTCCCTATTTCATCCCCATTTCCTTGGAACAACTTTGAACTATGATGATCGATACTAGCCGGTTGCCCCTTTGATGATTCATCCAACCCAGATCAGACAAGCAATCAGGAACGATATGACAACGTTATTGCCATGGACCTTGTGCTTATTCTTATATTTGTGACGTTCTGTCTAGTTAGGCCAGGCTCTGAACTATGTGTTTTCCTGAGAAAATGTAACGATGAAGTTTTCAGTGTAGAGATTTCTATGGCTTCTTTCCAGATTTTATGAGAAAAGCTATCCTGGCTGTTTCCATTTTTGGGCATCATAAGCAGAATTGGATTATTATTGTTTTTGCGTTTGTTGTATCATAATATGTCTCAGTAAGGGTAGAAGAAATAAAAAAGTTACTCATTTAGAAAATATCATTTGACAGGTAAGTACCTACTGGTAAAGACACACCAGAGGAATGACTGATCTTTGTAACAATAAATGATATGCGTATACATATACCAGGGAAAACTTTTACCCAAAATAAATGATATGCGAAGAGACAATACAATTGGCTTACGGAGGCCTAAAGCCACTACTACCCACTCAATCCAAGACTACCATAAGCTTTATATTTCATTTAGCGGCCGAATAGTGAACCATTTCCCAAGCTTGAGGTATCGATAAACTCTTTAGGTAAAATCTACAGATATCTTCAGATAGTATTACCCTGTTGAGCAAGTTCACCTAACGAACTCTGCTGTCGGGTTGCCGAACTTTCTTCTGCTAAAAATTGATGGAAGGCAAATATATGCCCTTTTGAAGAATGATCTTGCTTCACTTTCACTTGGTATAAGGTAGAATCGGTTTGACTTATACCCATGAGTCCGAGTTATGTTCAGATCATATGTGTACGTAAGTAGATTATAAAAATAACTTGAAAGGAATAACATGATCATATGGGTTAAAACTTAGAAGTCTAATGTGTATTTTTTACACATACAAATCACTTTACATAGAAAGTTAAATTGTGATTAATACTGCATATCACATAATTGTATTTAATTCATAGTTACTATATAGAAGATATTAAAATAACACGTTTTGGGTCAAACAGGTTGTGCAAAATAACCCTCTTTTCTACCCGAACCAGTTAATAAATTGTAACAAAACCCTTCTAAGACTTGTACTCCAAACATAATTAATCTTGATATCAATATTTTATAAGGGGTTGTACTTCTGACTTGGACCCGACACTTTCTATAGCACGAGTAAACAAGAAACATAACAAGTCTATTATTGCCTGGCGGTAAACTCTCCACGATACAACAATATAATTTATGGCATCATCGACCATAACTAAGGTTCCAAAAGTACATATGCAGTAATGTTATACATCATAGGATCATCCTTAAAATCATAAGTCACTCAGACAGATTGGTCTTGGTCTTTCGATTGATCTTTTTCATCATTATCCATGTCTGCATTGCCAACATCGACTGTGGAAAAAGAAATTCATACCAAAAGATTAAAGGCTGTTTGGAAGTTCAAACAGAGGGTGAAATAAATAGCAAGTATTGTTGACAACAAAATTTCAATATTTTTATACGAAAAAGTTGGTTTTGTTCGAGTAAAAAGGTTGAGAAATACCTTCTCCTTCTCCTGCAGGGGCATAAGCTGAGTGCCTTGATCGCGATTGCTGTTGTGTTGGCTGAAAAAGAACAAGCAAGAATGAACAAATGATGACAATGATTATTTAATCACGAGCAATAGCTCATATCAGCAGTCTTATTCCTAATACGATATGCTACAATAAAAAAGTTGATGCAAATATGAAAATACCGAGAATACATGAATATTTCTAACCGTTTTCGGCAGTTGATGTAGGTGCGTAGCAATAATTCATATTGACTGTTTATAAAAGAAGTCTAGTAGTAGTTGAGCAGACAAGTTGTCAAGTTTGGTGTATACAATTTGGACAAGTGCTTTCAAAACTTGTGAGTCGTGACAAATGACCAAGTGTGAACCTCTATTTACATCAAGTAGTTTAAACACACTTGCAGATTATTTACTCTGTTACAAATTATATTCAAACTGGTCTATGCTGGTACATATCTATTTGTGTGCGAAATTTCCTAAAAGGAGTTTTCGAATTTCGTCGAAAGATTTCAAAGATCCTTTTCTCATGTACAACAAAGAATGACCATTTAATATTACTGGTAGATCTTGACAGTCTTTTGATCAATGGGTTTAAGCTTTTTGATTATTTATCAGTTTATGACCGTTTAGACAAAGATACCTGCAATTTGGGGCGGAGTGCCTCTAATGGTCCTTCGGCCTTCTGTGATCCTTGCTGTTGCATTAAGGATGATCATGTTATCATCCATAATCGATATACATATGATCTTAATCTCTTGAAACAAGCAAAAAAGATAGAGAGAAAATTTTGGATTTATTACCTTTCCAAGTGCCCAATCAGCAGAATAAAAAAAAGCCTGGTCATGGTCCTGTGTGATATTGGCCAAAAAAGACCCAAAATTTTAGAATCCTTATTTTCTTCCCAATATAACATAAGAATGTTGCAACTTTTACCATTGAGATCAATGGGTTTTTCTTTGGTAACAACCCTCCATACTTTTTCTTGATTACAGCTTCCTGCACAACACATCAAGAAAGATAAACATCATTGGCTCTTAAAAATAAAGTTTGAATACAAGATTAACAAGCATCCGATACTATATGGTAAGTTGGTAACTATTGATAGTCGGATTCCAACCTTAAGGCGTTTATGTGGAAAACTAGAAGGGGGTTGAATTGTTTTCCCGGTTTTTAAAACTTTATAAAACTTTACTTGTGAAAAACTAAAAGGGGGTTGAATAGTTTTTACCATTTTAAATTTAATTCGCTTTGTGACTTAACATTATTTCAAAGTAAATACTCACAAACAAACAATATAAGTAAAGTAAGTAAGGATAGGAACAATCAAACCACAACACGGAGATTTATAGTGGTTCGGCTACAAGGACTCTCTTCCTTGCCCTACTCCACTCCTCGAGCCTCTAACTCGAGAGTTTTTCTTCACTAAGAAACAAACTCCTTTCTCGGCGGAGAAAACCTTTATACACGTCGCTTACACTTTATCCGGTACTAAGCTAAACACCGAGTTCTACTTCAAGGAAGAACCAACCTGACGTCGGTTATACAATTACCGACACTAAGCTAAATGTCGAGTTCTTTACAAGGGTACAACTACTCCCGTTTACTCTATGTGTTTTGAGGACTAAAACACTAACCGGACTTTACTGAATGAAAGGTATAACAATGATGTGTAAACTCTAACTAATCACACAGTTTCTACTTTACAAGACTTGCAACAGTGTGTTGAAGCTTGATCTCTTTTGCTACAAAAAGGAAGATCACTAAGAATGATGAATGATATGGGTTAGTAATGTATAAATGAATGTATGTATAATTTATGCTATGTAAGTGATAATTGTGCCTGAATGATCAGCTTTCTATTTATAGGCAAACTGATAAAACAGTTGGCGGATTTGGCGGATCCCTTAAATTGGATCCGCCCTTGTACTGGTTTGGATCCGCCAGTGCAGGACAGCTAAGAGATTCTCAAATCTTTCCATATCTTGCACAATATTTTCGTATCTTCAAATGTCAACTTTTTAGCTTGAAGATCTATACAAGGTATCTCACAAATCTTTATAAGATTATGTTCATGATGCATGCCATGATGTCATCCTAAATATTTTTAATTTAAGAAATAAAAATGTAAATGTATATAATGTTATTCCTAGTAATCTTGTAATGTGTAAATGTGTTTTAAAAGACTTATCACTATAAATGTAAAAGACTTAATCTTATATTTATGCTTTGCTTAAAGATAAACTTTGTAATTGTCATTAAAAAAATTAAGCAAAGATCGTAAAATATAAATAACGTTTTTATGACGATATTTGTATTAACAATCTCCCCCTTTTTGTTGATGACAAAACATAAAGTGTATTTTTAAGCAATAAAATAAATAAAGTATGAGCCTTTTAAAAATATAGATTAAGTTGGTTTTATGCAAGTTTTGAAAACAATTTTAAGTATAAAAACATGTACTGTGATGTTAACAGTATGTATGAAACTATGTATGAAACTTAATCCTATCTCCCCCTTTTTGTCGAAAAAAAAGAAGATATGCGTAGCGGAATGTGGTGAACAAATCTTGGTTATTACTCCCCCTAAATTGGATTACCAAGATTGTTTCAATAATTTTGAGAACTTTAAAAGCTCCCCGTTGGATAATACTCCCCCTAATTGGAGTGCCAAGGTTAAGATGCATAATCCTACAAAACAAATGGTTAGAATATGATATGCTCCCCCTCGATGTATACTCCCCATTGCTAGGGTACCAACGTATACGTTTCAAGGATGAGAAATGCTATAAAATGATGAGTTAGTACATGATATATTCCCACTTGATCTATACTCCCCGTTGCTAGGGTACCAACGTATATGAATCAAGGTTGAGAAAAGCTACAAAACAAAGGTTAGTTGTGAATCAATCCAACCAAGTAGCAAAATGCATATGTATAGGTCAACCAAACATGATAGTTTAACCCATTTGACTTTAAAAAGTCAAAATAAGTGTCTTTTCAAAAAATGTTCCTAAGTA
The DNA here is from genome assembly GCA_021014915.2 of Artemisia tridentata subsp. tridentata. NCBI lineage: Eukaryota > Viridiplantae > Streptophyta > Magnoliopsida > Asterales > Asteraceae > Artemisia > Artemisia tridentata. The sequence continues at coordinate 217,212,915 of CP139509.1, forward strand.
TAAGTGGTCTAATCATAATGAGAACTCAAAACAACCATATAAGAATGTTAGTAAATCATGCAAAACAAGATATTATGCCAAATAGTGATCACCTACAAGCATAAAGACATAACATACATTCATTGAAAATTTGTTTGTGACAAAGGTCACAAAACATGATATTACAACATAAAAAGAAAACAACCAAAACAAATCCTAAAAATTTCTAAAAGTTCCTATAGAAGGAAACTAGGAAGGGATTAAAAATGCCTATTGCGGAGGATTGTTTGGGTTTGATGAAGATATGATGGAGGCAAGCCAAATGGATTCTAAGTTCTTAGTATCATGTAAGTTAGAGTCCATTATGTTTGAGTCAAGTTCCTCATTGCCTTGAGTGTTTGGTTGATTGAGCCACATTGATTCATCAATGGTTTGGAGTGTGGTAAGTAAATCATGGGGTTGCAAGTTGGGTGATTGTGGAGGTGATGATGATTTTCTTACTTGAGATGATGTGGGTGGTGGTGAGGAAGCTACTGGTGTTGTTGTAGGTGATGGTGATCTTGGTTGAGATAGAGTAGGTGATGGTGTATTACCTATTGGAGTTATGGTAGGTGACGGTGATCTTGATGTAGGTGATGGTGTGGTACTTAGTGAAATTATGATAGGTGATGGTGATCTTGAGGGTTGAGTTGAAATGGGTGAAGGTATGTTAACCACAGGAGTTATGATGGGTGTTGTAGTAGTAGTGGATATAGTAGGGAAGTTCACATTAGAGATTGGATTGATGAACCAGTATGGTCTGACACTAATTCTAGCTGTCCTTCTGTGTGGTCTGGACATGTAGAAGTTGTTTGATTTTTGTATTGTGAGAAGGTTGTTTATGAATGCAGGATTAATGCCTAAAGATGATGATGAAGGTGTGTGTTATGACTATCTAAAGTTTCTAATTTATAGCCCATAAGGTGTATGAAAATTGATGTTTTGGATTTGATGTTTAAAGAGATGTTGGTTTCCAAAAACTTGGAGCAAGATAAAGTTGTCTATCATTTTATGAAAGTCAATCTATAGGAATGGAGTTGCCATGAAGATATGCAGAAGATAACTCAAAAGCATGTAGTGTGATTGATTCACGGATTCCAAGGAACCAATTAAAGGGATCCTTATGTGTTAGAGAAAGGTAACTTGGACAAAAATTTGAATATTCAAATTTTGGTGGGAAATCTATTTGTTAGGATTGGACACACGGTTAAGGTGGTTAAACCTTTTGTTCTTTGTGTGTATGATATATTGAGTGAATATGATTAAGTATGCGGAATCTACTTAATCACACTTAGAAGGTGATTTGTGTTGTGGAAATGGAATGGTTGTGTTTGTTCTATGACAATGAACAATGAAAGATTAACACCAAACGATTCAATATTATTAATGATAATAATACGAGTGATCTTGAAATATCACTAGGGTTACAACCTTGAATCTTAAGTTTTTACAGCTTGTGATATATTTGTGTTTGTTCTATGTCTTAACAGTTATGAGTTCCAATAATCATGTACACATGAACACCTATATCACTTAACTAAGATCTTCTTTTATAGTCCAAGAAGATCTTTACAATATTGCTTAAAGTCTAGCCGACCTACTTGTTAACTTATCTTGAGTGTGTCAGTACATAAGATACAACATGTATCTGTGTACACAACTTTTTAACTAAGCACATGGGGTAAAATATTATCTACCGTATATTGTTGACCAAAATACAAATAATATCTTTTCATACTTATCCACTTAGCAGCAGAATGTACATTAGCAGCAGCAATGAGAACACTAGCAGCAGAATCATTTAGCAGCAGAGTGTTAAGCCTAGCAGCAGAATCATTTATCGCTAGCAGCAGAATCAAATTTTCTAGCAACAGGAACAAACATTATCGGCAGGAACCAAATGTACTAGCAGCAGAATCACACTTAGAGTATTTCTTTGATTAGAACCCGATATTAACTTCTTGAATATTTAATTCCCAACAATCCTCCCCTAAACATGTGAATCCATCTCAACATGTTTCTGAATTAGATTATGGATTGTGAAGATCTTTCAAACACTTCTGTTCTTCAGGATTGAATATCTTCTCAGTAATTCATCTGCTTTGTTCTTTGACTTTAACAATATCAACACATTGCTCCAATCTTGGACTAAAAGATGGTGCAATTTCCTTGGATGGAGGGATTATAAGAGGCAATGATGCTGTGTATCTTGGATGCTTGTTTCAACAAGTGAAATCATCTATCAGCATGCCTTTGCAAGTGATGAACAAACGTGGTAAACTGAAATTGAAACTTTTCTTCGTTTGACCTAGATAGAACTTTCTCCTTTGGAATGTTCTTGTCATTTTCAACCTCCATGTCATCATCTTGTATGCTCTTATATTTTCCTCCCTTACATTGGGTTTTTCTTCCTTTCTTGGGCTTTTATTTCCTCCCCTGAAGCAAATAAAATTTTATCCTACCCTGTTTGGAAGATCTCACCATCATCCCATCACTATCTGATCTACCAATGTGAACTTGTTTTCAGACAATGTTGTACATGAAGCCATCAATTCCTTAAGAGTTTAAGTTACTGCCCTTATCACTTCTAGGTGTGTTAACTCCTATGAGAGGTGAATCAGTGGACATTTGATTCATGGTCCATCAATGGATGGTTTTTGTGAATCCTTGAAAATCCTTTTAAGAAATTGTTTGACATAGCAGTATGTTCATGATTTTAGAATTGAAAAATCATACTGCTTTCAACCATTTTGAAGGGATCAAGCGTATAACAGACACTTAATCAAAATTTCGGTTTAAAGCAACCTCTGGTTGTGTGAGAACCAATGTTTTCAGTTATAAATAACTGCCTGTGTAAAGATAAACCTATTCAAAAGGCTTTCTTGACAGGGTTTCCAGCTCATAGTAATTGTTACCTCTAACACAAGTGTTAGATTCACTTTTACTAGCTGTTCTTTCTATCAGATGTCCTTAGACTTGCTCATTATACTTAAAAGTATAAAATGATAGAAAGTGAGTTGCATCAGTTACTATCTGATCAACTAAGTCATCAATTCAATGTGAAATTTCATACTTAGATTTCAAGAAGAAGTTTTAAGGAGTTTTAAATTCCTAAACTCAGTCCATCATAAATCTAATATGTAGCAACTAAAATAATCATTCTGCTGCTTCCATTTCACTTGAAACATCCTTTTGTGTTCACATGATCATACCTGAAATTGTTAGTCTAAAACCAAAAGAACAATGTACAAAGTACTTGTCTTTCATTAGAATAATCATAAGACCAACTGTATGAATAACACATTTTAAATTTGTACAAGAAGCACAAACTTTTGTAATAGCAGTAGTATCCTTTAAAAACTAGCAGCACAATCAAAAATTTATTTACAAAAACACATTATATTGAAAATTCAAAGATTAAGCATTCCAATACTTGCTACCAAGTACTGAAACCTTGAAACATCAAAAGCTTTTGTTAGCAGATCTGCAAAATTATGTTCTGAAGTAATTTTAAGAACTTGAATTAACCTTTTCTCATTGCAGTCTCTTATAAAGTGATGTCTAATTTCAATGTGTTTTGTTTTAGAATGTTGCACTGGATTTTTAATAATGCAAATTGTACTACTATTATCAATATAAATAACAGTGTTTAAGAAATTGTACCCATAATCAAGAAGTTGGTTTTGAAGCCATAGAACTTGACTAGAGCAACTTGCAGCAGCTATATATTCAGCTTCAGTTGTTGAATTTGCCACACTTGTTTGCTTCTTACACTGCCACGAGACAAGTCTACACCCAAGGAATTGACATCCTCCAGTTGTTGACTTTCTGTCCAAGCTAGCACCAGCATAATCACTGTCCGAATATGCTACTAAGTCAAAAGGAGATTCCCTTGAATACCATATACCCAACCTTGGTTGACCCTTGAGATATCTAAAAATTCTCTTGACTGCAGTTAAATGAGAAACCTTTGGAGTTACTTGAAATCTTGCACAAACACAAACAGGAAACATGATATCAGGTCTAGATGATGTAAGGTACATCAAAGAGCCTATCATAGATCTGTAAGTGTGTACATCCACACTCTCTCAATCTTCATCTTTCAGAAGGTGCTTCTCAGAGTCCATTGGTGTGCTTGCTATTTTTGAATCAGCAAATTGAAATTTTCTAAGTATCTCTGCAACATATTTGTCTTGACTAATAAATATGCCTTCAGATGATTGCTTAACTTGCAAACCCAAAAAGAATGTAAGTTCCCCCATGGAACTCATCTGAAACTTATCTTTCATAAGCTTCTCAAATTCTAAACACATATCTTTCCTTGTAGATCCAAAGATAATGTCATCCACATACACCTGCACTAACAGAAGATCCTTCTTGTGCTGTTTGATGAAAAGTGTCTGATCAATCTTTCCTCTTTGAAATCCATTTTCTAATAAGTAGGAAGCTAGTGTTGCATACCAAGCTCTTGGTGCCTGATGAAGGCCATATAGAGCTTTCACTACTCTGTACACTTTGTTTGGATGTAATGGATCAATGAAGCCAGGGGGCTGTGTAACATATACCTCCTCTTCAATAGATTCATATAAGAATGCACTCTTGACATCCATTTGATAAACTGTGAAGCCTAAAAATGAAGCATAAGCTAAGAAAAGCCTAATTGCCTCAATCCTTGCTATAGGAGCATAAACCTCATCATAGTCTATCCCTTCTTCTTGTGTGTACCCTTGGGCTACTAATCTAGCCTTATTCTTAATCACTATTCCGCTTTCATCCCTTTTGTTCTTAAAAACCCATCTAGTGCCAATTACCTTTGCATTCCTAGGTAAATCAACTAGCACCCATACCTTCTGAATCTTGAACTGAAGAAGCTCTTCTTGCATAGCTTCTACCCAGCTTGAATCATCTAAGGCTTTAAGAATGTTCTTTGGTTCATCTTGTGAGAGAAAACATACAAACAAGCAAGAGTTTGAAAGCTCATGCTGTTTTGAAGCATAAAGGGCATCAAGAAGCCCTTATTGGTCTGAAGTCATCAATTGTTGTCTTGTCTTCACACCTGACTGTACATCTCCAATCATATTATCTAGGGAGTGGACTTTGTGAATTCTTGTTTGTGGAGTAGAAGGAACTTGATAATTTGATGGAAGATTGTTGAAATCCACCTCATTATCTGAGAATTCTGCTTCTTTCATTTCTGAAGGGCCAGCAGCAGAATCATTTGGCCAAACAGCAGAATCAGTAAGCTTAGCAGCAGAATCACCAGCAGGAACAGATATACTACCAGCAGCAACAGAAATGCTACCAGCAGAAACATTTTGTTGTTCCTGAGTTCCATCTTCTTTGCTTTCATCTTCAACATCTTCTTTAGCCTTGCCAGCTGAAGATTCATCAGTTGTTGAAGTTGATTCCACACTTGTACTTGACCATATTGGCATCCAAACATGATTTTGGTTTGTCTCTTTTTCTAACCTTGCCTCATCTGTTGCTTGTGAACCTGAAAATTCATTAGTTTCTGCAACAACAGGCACATAATTCATTGATTTGGTTAGAGCTTCAAGATCAAATAGCCTTTTTGGTCCTTGACCTTCTACATTGGATTTGTCTTCTAAAAACTCCACATGTAGATTTTCTTCTACAATCAGTGTTCTTGTGTTGTATACTCTAAATGCTTTGCTATTAAAAGAATATCCAACAAAGAAACCTTCATCTGCCTTACCATCGAATTTTCCTAAATGGTCTAAGGTATTGAGAATTGTCACATGACATCCAAAAGGTCTAAGAAATCCTATTGCAGGAGTTCTTCCTCTAAAAAGTTCATATGATGTCTTATTGTGAGGCTGAATAACTAAAACTCTATTTTGGACATAGCAAGCAGTGTTGACTGCTTCAGCCCAAAAAGTTATAGGTAGCTTAGAATCAGCTAACATAGTTCTAGCAGCTTCAATTAGAGTTCTATTCTTTCTTTCAACTACTCCATTCTGTTGTGGTGTTCTAGCAACACTAAATTCTCTCCTAATACCTTTTTCTTTGCAGAAATCATCCATAACTCTATTCTTAAACTCTGTCCCATTATCACATCTAATGACCTTCACTTTCTTGTCTACTTGGTTTTCTATCTGTGTAATGAATGTCTTAAGGATGCTTGTAGTCTCATCTTTAGTAGATAGAAAGAAAACCCATGTAAATCTAGTATAGTCATCAATTACAACAAGACAATATCTCTTGTGCATTATACTACTTACTGAAACAGGTCCAAATAAGTCCATATGCAGCATAAACAATGATTGATTGATAGAGTTAAAAATCTTGGGCTTACAAGTGGCTTTGTGTTGTTCGCCTTTTAGATAAGCAATGCATGTTTGATCATTTTCAAATCTTTTGTGAGGTAAACCTCTTACCAAACCATTCTTAACAATTTTATTTATGGTTTTGAAATTAATATGACCAAGCCTTCTATGCCATTTCATTGATTCATCCAATGTGGCCTTTGCAACAAGACAAGTTAAATTCCTTTTAGGAACAATGTTCTTCATGTCTACACTGTACATATTGCCTTTTCTAGGAATTCTAAGAAGTACTTGACTTTCATCAGGCATCTTAAAATCAGGAGAAAGTACAAGACTTTCAGTCTCACAGAAAAGAACATTGTTCTTTTTGTCACACATTTGTGAGACACTAAAAAGATTATAATTTAGCTCTTTTACATAGAACACATCTTCAAAATCTAAATTTCCAGTTTTAATGGTACCTTTACCGGAAATTTTGCCACCAACACCTCCTCCAAAGGTAACATAGCCTCCATCTATTGATTAGAAATCTGAGAGATAAGACTTGTTGCCTGTCATGTGCCTTGAACATCCACTATCTGAGTATCCTTGATCCTCTTCCTGATCATTTGAATGTTCCTGCACATAAATAAGAGTGTTAGTTTCTTTTGGGGACCCAAGCCATTACTGACTTGGATCTGCCTCTTGCATCAATGTAATTTAATCTTTTAAGGATAGTTGATGCAACATTGGATTTTAGAATCCAACATGCTGAGGCCTTAACAGCATTTGCCCTGTTTCCCTTAGCAGCAGAATGAACTGATCGCTTAGCAGCAGAATGAATTGCTAACTTTTCAGTTCTACCCTTTGGTTTCCAAACTTGTTTTTGAACCACTGCTTTTGTTTGAATGGGCCTTAAAACAGTCTTTGATGCATGTTTGAAAGTTGTTTTTGCACCCTTAGTTGTTGATTTTGGGTTAATAGTCATAAATGGTCGAGCAGCAGGAACAATTTGTCTAGCAGCAAGAACCATTAGTCTAGCAGCAGGATCTGAGTTTGAGCCAAACTTGTTTTTTACTACTCTGGGGTTTGTTCTCTTAGAACTAAAGTGAGAGTGAGACTTAGGAGTTTGCCTTTTGAAGTTCCCTCTATTGTTTTCATACCCAGATACCCATTGATTGCAGAAAGCTGCAAGATGGTCAAAACTACCACATGTGTAACAAGCTTTATTATAAAAAGCAAAGTCATCACCTAATTGGTTAGACTTGAGGTTGTTCCAATTCCTTTGGTTACCTCTGGGCTTGTTGGTGGTTCTATATTGCTCACAATATCTAACTGGTTGCCTAACATGCTTAATGTTTGATTTAGGCTTAGCAGTATTGTGTTTGACTATCTTAGGAACACTTGTTCCTTCTTTCTTAACCACTTCAGGTTTAGACATAACCTGTTCATCTTCATCATCACTATCAGTTGTGCAATCTTCAACAACTATAGCATCTAATTTCTTAGCAAAGGACACCTTATCCTGATAAAGTAAAGTTTTATCTAAACTTTTACTTACTTTTTCTACCTTAAGGTTCTTGCTAGTCTTAGAACCATATTCCATGATTGGTTCTTGAAACTCAGGTAAACCTGAATTTCCTAGGTCAATCCCTGGGGGTTTAGGGATGCCTCTATAAGGAGGTGGGACACTCTTATATCCTACTCCTGACTTAGCTCTATTAATCACTTGACATTCTACTATGTTGTGCACACTTCTAGAAGCATGTTCTAGTGCCTCAGTAGTCAAGTGAATGTTTTCATTTTCCTTTTTGACCCTATCATAAGCTTCTCTCAAAAGCTTAATTTCAGCATCTCTAAAGAATATGTATTGTCTTAGGAGAGCTTTGTCATCAGAAAAAGCTAATTCATTTTCCTTATAGTGTGTGATTTGTTTCTCAACCTTTTCTAATCCACACTTATAGTTTATAAAGTTTTGAAAAGTCTTGCTTAGCTCTATCTTTTGATCATCATATTGTTTCATTAAAACCTGTAGAGCATTAAGAGCAGTGCAAGTATTTGAACAAGCTTTATGATTTTGTACCTTAGTAGCAGAAAAAGCCATAAGTGCCATCTGAGCAGGAGTTTCTTCTTCATCTGCCATGAAGCTCCAATCAAAACCTAAGCCATCAATAGCTACCATAGCTTTTGGCTCAATAACCTCCTCTGTTTTGGATTTGCTTCCAAAACCTCTATTCTTGCTATCTTGCTGCCTTGGTCTTCTGCACTCTCTTGAGAAATGACCCATCATATGACAGTTATAGCACTCTATCTTTGACTTATCAAAACCAGCAACATCAGTGTTGCTGATTATGAGCTTCTTCCCCGTCTTGTGATAGAACTTCTTGGCTCTCATGCTAAGAAGAGAAATTTGCCATTTTAGATCCATTTCCTCCAGATCATCTTCATGGATCTCTTGGAGGTCTTCGTAGGAGATCATGGACCCATTGTTTTGACTTGTAAGAAAGGCACAACAAGTCTTTTCATCCAAAATACTAATGGTACTACTTGATGAACTAGCAGCACCAACATCATCAACAACTTTCACCTCTTCACTCGATTTTGAGGTACTAGGAGTTGACATAAATGCCTTGTTCCCAGTATTATAACTAGTACCTCCATTCTTCTTCAAATCTTGCTCCACAATCTTGAAGTTGCTATACAAGTCCATCAGTTCCATGGTGTCTAGGTCTGGCTTGTTCTTCCAGATAACAACATGCATAGCCCACTCTTCTGGTAAGCTTCTCAGAAATTTTGAGTTCAAATCTTCTTGGAGC